>JBAMAX010002409.1:0-157925 GCA_037043745.1 Chymomyza amoena
AAATCCGGAAAACAAACGGATGGTAGATCCAATTCCATAGAGAGGGCTAACATTCTTTCCTATTGCATGATATGGGTACATTGTCTTCACATGTGGGCACAATTGCTTGGGTGTTTGCTCCTCATTCTCAGTGTTTCCTCTACGGTTTTTACGACGAGGCTTAAGAGGGATTGGCATCTCTGTTACGCTATCGCGGCGACGCCTCGCTTGAGGTTCAGAAGCCATGCTCAGCAAAATGTCGGCAATGCAGAAATTTTTACTTTCCATTTGGCCGCTGAGTTGCTTTGGTGTTTGGTCCTCATTCTCAGTGTTTCCACGGCGGTTCTTGCGACGGGGCTTTAGAGGTATTGGCATCTCTGTAACACTATCACGACGACGCCTAGCTTGAGGTTCAGTAGCCAAGTCGCTTTCCATTTGGCCGCTAAGTTGCTTGGGTGTTTGGTCCTCATTCTCAGTGTTTCCACGGCGGTTCTTGCGACGGGGCTTTAGAGGTATTGGCATCTCTGTAACACTATCACGACGACGCCTGGCTTGAGGTTCAGTAGCCAGGTCGCTTTCCATTTGGCCGCTGAGTTGCTTGGGTGTTTGGTCCTCATTCTCAGTGTTTCCACGACGGTTCTTGCGACGGGGCTTCAGAGGTATTGGCATCTCAGTTACACTATCACGACGACGCCTGGCTTGAGGTTCAGTAGCCAGCTCGCTTTCCATTTGGCCGCTGAGTTGCTTGGGTGTTTGGTCCTCATTCTCAGTGTTTCCACGGCGGTTCTTGCGACGGGGCTTCAAAGGTATTGGCATCTCTGTTACACTATCACGACGACGCCTGGCTTGAGGTTCAGTAGCCATGTCGCTGACCATTTGGCCGCTGAGTTGCTTAGGTGTTTGGTCCTCATTCTCAGTGTTTCCACGACGGTTCTTGCGACGAGGCTTCAGAGGTATTGGCATCTCTGTTACACTATCACGACGGCGTCTCGCTTGAGGTTCAGTAGCCAGGTCACTTTCCATTTGGCCGCTGAGTTGCTTGGGTGTTTGGTCCTCATTCTCAGTGTTTCCACGGCGGTTCTTGCGACGGGGCTTCAGAGGTATTGGCATCTCTGGTTACACTATCACGACGACGCCTGGCTTGAGGTTCAGTAGCCAGGTCGCTTTCCATTTGGCCGCTGAGTTGCTTAGGTGTTTGGTCCTCATTCTCTGTGTTTCCACGGCGGTTCTTGCGACGAGGCTTCAGAGGTATTGGCATCTCTGTTACACTATCACGACGACGTCTCGCTTGAGGTTCAGTAGCCAGGTCGCTGACCATTTGACCACTGAGTTGCTTGGGTGTTTGGTCCTCATTCTCAGTGTTTCCACGGCGGTTCTTGCGACGGGGCTTCAGAGGTATTGGCATCTCAGTTACACTATCACGACGACGCCTGGCTTGAGGTTCAGTAGCCAGGTCGCTTTCCATTTGGCCGCTGAGTTGCTTAGGTGTTTGGTCCTCATTCTCAGTGTTTCCACGGCGGTTCTTGCGACGGGGCTTCAAAGGTATTGGCATCTCTGTTACACTATCACGACGACGTCTCGCTTGAGGTTCAGTAGCCAAGTCGCTTTCCATTTGGCCGCTGAGTTGCTTGGGTGTTTGGTCCTCATTCTCAGTGTTTCCACGGCGGTTCTTACGACGTGGCTTCAGAGGTATTGGCATCTCAGTTACACTATCACGACGTCGTCTCGCTTGAGGTTCAGTAGCCAAGTCGCTTTCCATTTGGCCGCTGAGTTGCTTGGGTGTTTGGTCCTCATTCTCAGTGTTTCCACGGCGGTTCTTGCGACGGGGCTTCAGAGGTATTGGCATCTCTGTTACACTATCACGACGACGCCTGGCTTGAGGTTCAGTAGCCAGCTCGCTTTCCATTTGGCCGCTGAGTTGCTTGGGTGTTTGGTCCTCATTCTCAGTGTTTCCACGGCGGTTCTTGCGACGGGGTTTCAGAGGTATTGGCATCTCTGTTACACTGTCCCGACGACGTCTCGCTTGAGGTTCAGTAGTTAAGTCGCTTTCCATTTGGCCGCTGAGTTGCTTGGGTGTTTGGTCCTCATTCTCAGTGTTTCCACAGCGGTTCTTGCGACGGGGCTTCAGAGGTATTGGCATCTCTGTAACACTATCACGACGACGCCTGGCTTGAGGTTCAGTAGTCAAGCTAAGGGAGTAGTCGTTAAATCGAAATCCGTTGATATCTCGCATAATTTCTCTTGGTGGTCCTATGCGTTTAAGTGTCAAATGTGGCAATTCGTCGCATATACGTTTTGGGGCATCTCCGCGATTGACCAAATCTGTATTGCCAGAGGGTTGTGGGCGCTCATCAGCAGGTTTAGTTTGACGTGCGGCATACGACTCAAGACCGGTCAAAACTCCTGCCACATCATGCACCAAAGTCGGCGGGTTACGGCTTAACTGCAGACATTTTGGTTGGCACGGACGTCCACTAATAGTGCTGGGCGAATATTTACGAAAAGCTGGCAAGGATATACCTGTTCCACGGCGCACTGTCAGACATACGCAACGAGTAGACAAATTGGGCAAAAACCGTGGTGCCATATTTACTTTTTTTGTATACAACTTTTAACCAAAATTGTATTTTCACTAAAAATTTTTATTTTTTTTTTTTAAATAATTATTTACAGAAATTTAGGTGTTAACACAACTGGACCGAAAGCTCGACTAATAAATTTTTTTACTTACGTTAGCACGTTAACTTTATGTCATAGTTTTTGAGCTAAATCCATGGCCTACATAAACCAAAAAATTAGATTTTAAATTTATATCCAGACAAAATGGCGTCGGTATAAACAGAAAGAAGCCAACAAATGGCAGCCCAGTGCAGACAATATTCATGCAGTTGCAGCCCAGTGGCGTAGTTAGGATTCTTCATCTTTCAGGCATTCATTTTTAAGGCTGACGCTTTAAAAAGTTTAGAGACTTGGTGCCTAGCACTGCCAACAGACTTTTAGACGGCGCCATTTTGTTGGCAGAAATGTGGCAACATGCAAAGGCTGCCTGCCACGCCCTAACAAACGCCATAACATCCACAAGTTATTAACATTTCAAGTTGGCAAGAAATTTATTTCGTTTTACAAAAATTATTTCTTGCATTGCAAGTGTGTTGCAAAATTTGTTTTTATTACCATTAAAAAGGACAGCAAAGGCATGCCGTGGAGTGCTGGGAAGGTTGGAGAGTGCTTGGTAGGAAGGGTAGATTGCTTTTAGGGTTTCTAGAGAGCCCGCAATGGTTGGCAATACTTTTTAGGTTAAGCTAATTAAATTACTTTTTACTCTCTTTATGCCAACTGCAATTTCATTTTGCCAACCAACTCGGTAGCTTTAAATTTGTTTGTTTTTGAAGGTCGTGGCGCCATTTTTGTTTGTTTTTGCATTTTGTGTGTTTTAATTGAAAAAGTTTTGTGTGCCTTTGCGGTGGTTTGACATGACATGCATTTTTAATATTGTTTATTGTTTCGTTTATAATGGGTTTGATTGCCTGGACTCATTATTATACATGCATAAATGCATAGATAATAATAATTTAAATGAAACTGATATGAGCGTTAACCAAGAGCCACTGATATTAGCTGTGAAAATTATGCACAAATATGTTTTTCATTAAAAATAATCAAATTATGCATAATGAGGCGATAGACGCTGCTGTGGGCGTTTACGAGGGCATGCCCAACGCTTTGGCTGGCGCTGCCAACCTGTCTTGATGCTTTGAGTTTTTCATATTTCAAGCTGTTGTCATTTGGCATAATCATATTTCAACGGATTAGCATAATTTTACCAAAAAAATTAATAATGAAAAGTGAATGGCAAAAGCCAACGTCAATTTCATAGGCACACAGTCAGACTAACCACGCCTCCCCTACACTCCAAAAAGCAACAACAACAAAAACAAGCTTGACAAAACACGCAAAGCCAACGCCGCCATCTCACCTCCTTTTATTTTTTATATTAATATAATTTTTCCTACTGTTCTATGGCAGACGACTTGTGGTTAGACTAAGAGCTGAGGGGGCGCGCTTTGGCAGCGGGTGTGTCGTCACAGTGCCCACAAAAAGTTAAGCGCTGCTGCTCATATTTATTTTTTACGCGCATTTATATTCATATTTGGTAATTTTTCACCCTCTCCACGCTTTTTGCGGGGGAACTTTTGTTGCTTTTGGCTTTTTTGGCATTACCGCGCCCGCCCCTGCCCGCCCTTGCAACCCAAATATCGTCACATTGACGCGCCGCCTCGCTGAGCTTGCTAAATGATTGATGGCATTTTTTTAAGGTTGCTCCTACACATATGTATTATTTACACATTATGTTAGGTTTTATTATAATTTTTTTGTTGTATTTCGAATACAAACGCCAAGCTGTCTAGTTTTGATATTTTTTGTGAGTGTGTGTTTTTTTTTGTTTTATCAACTTGACTAAACTTACCTATATACTAGATAGCAAGGTGCTAGAGATAATTTTGTATTTGTGTTGAGATTACGCACCTGTAACGGTAGAAGGAACAGAACAAATAAACATAAATTAGTTGTACTTTAATACTACATCTATGTCTAAACAATGTAATTAACAATGTTTTAAATATGCGTGGGAATGTGTAATGTGGGAACTGCATTTGCAATGAGCGTGGCAATTACGAAAATGCAACTCAAGAACCGTGAAAATCTAAGTTTAACGCATCCGATTTTTCATGGTTTGCGGAATGCGTCTCAAGTGGAAAAATGTAGTCAGTTGTCCAAGAGACAAATTGTTTTTTAAAAATCAAAAGTTGCATAAGCGGCAGCTATGGTTAGTATATAGGGTGAGCCATCTGTTAGTTTGGTTGTTAGACACCCATAATTTGGAGTATACCCGAACAAATACTACTTAATTTTAGTCATGGATCGTTAACAAGCGAACAAAGCGTAAAAGCGGAATAGGTTTACTGTGAAAATGATCAAACTTTGGAAAAAAAAAATAGTTGAAGCCAATGTTGACAAGTCTCCTGGAACATCGATGCGCCATCGTTCGCAAGAATTAAATTTTGCTAAAACCACTTTGCGTTGAATTTTGCATACGTATCTGCATTGAATTTGAAGCCCACAGCACATTATCAGCCGGAAAAAGGAATGGAAAATTTACGAATAAAATGCACTAAACAAACAAACCTACTTAGGGAACGTTGGTCTGGTGGAAGGCGGGTAATACCAAATCTCACCTAAACAACCTTCAGAGGGTGCAAAGGGCGGGTATCCTGGGTATCACTGGATACACGCAATCTACACCTCAGGCGGCTCTAGATGTTATTCTGAACCTGGAACCAGTGGGAACTTTCCTGAAGTTGGCGGCGGTTTGAAGCGCATCGAGACTCCGTGGGTTACATCTTTTCCCACCATCAACTTGTGGTCATAGCAGTATCCTACTTGTGTAAGGCGCAGACCGGAGATGGTAATTACTGCTCCACGGTTCATAAATGCAACGACATCTTTGTCACAGTTTTCCCAGAGAGGGCAGATTGAATGCAAAAAACCCCTTTGAAAGGGCACGAGCTGGCGATCTATACTAATGGTATGAATATGGATAATGACACAGGAGCAGGATTCTTCTCTGAAGAGCTTTCGACAAAGCTTTCATTTAGCCTTCCCGACTTATGTTGCGTTTTTCAAGCAGAGATATAAGCAGTCTGCCAAACGGCTAGACTTATTGGCAACTTGGACGGAAGGATTCTTCTCTGAAGAGCTTTCGATAAAGCTTTCATTCAGCATTCCCGACTGGTGTATCGTTTTTCAGGCAGAGGTATACGCAGTCAGTCAAGGAACATTGTAATTCTTCTCGATAGTCAGGCTGCTATTAAAACTCTGTCATGACACACCATAAAGAGTAAACTAATACGTAGCACGACGCTAGCGCTCAAACCGTATCCATCACCACTCAATAACCCTCTGCTGGGTTCCGGGTCTATCAGGTGTCAGGTAAAGAGTCGGCGGAGGATTGCGCCAAGAACGGTTCAGCGCAGGCAGCCAATCTTGTGGTTACGGACGTAGAAAGATTATTACAGGACGTCGTCTCGCAAATCAGGGAGACGGCTAGAGCTCTGGAGGAACGAGAACGGGACACGGTGTCCGGTTGTCACATTTACAGAGCACTATGGCCGAGATATGATCCACAAATCGAACATCTGAACTACTGCGTTTCTATAAAAACAGGACTAGGATGCTGGTAGGCGTTGTAACGGGGCACTGCACCATAAGCAATATGGCCACAGCTGCAGAGAAGAGAGGAATACACAGAAAGCATTCAGCACGTGCTATGTGATAGCCCGGCGCTTCTTAGAAGACGAGCCCAGTTTCTGGGTAAACCATTCTTTGTTGATCTGGGTAGTCTAGCCTATGTGTCCATAGCGGATCTGGCTGCTTTCGCCGAATCCTCTAATGATTCTGCAACATGAGAGACTAACGCGAATAGGAATGTACAATCCTCCTACACTATCCCTCCCTTTCTTCAAGTCCTTTCGTTCCCCTTCTTATAATTAGGCAACACAATGGACCTCACGGTCTCTGCGTGATTTCAGTCACTATCTGAGCTACCTATATAACCTAACCCATTAAAGCAGCAGATGTCCGACCCAATATACGACCATGTTCAACTGTCGTTAGGTTCGGATATGAATTGAATTTGAATTCATTGTGGTCAACATTGCTTATTCCTGAGTATATTAGGTACATATTCTACACAGTGACGAAAGTCTGAAAATAATATTATGATGGAATGATGACATAATGCTCTCACGATTAAGTTTTTGCCACTTTTAAATCAATATTTTTTAATTGGTTGGCTAACAACGCTTTATATTACTTCAATTAAAAATGTCTGGCTTTAATCTAACGACAAACTATTTTTATAGCCATATATTGGTAGTTGAGATTAGGGGGACAGAAATATAGAGAGAGAGACACTGCATAAAAAAATAAGCTACGCTTAGCTCGCCCTAGAGACGATCTGTTTATGTTAGTAATATCTTGGCTGGGCTAATAAATCAGTAAAATAGCTAATTTTGAAGAGATTCTTAGTGAAAAAATTATATCCCAGGAATAAATTCTTAAAGAAATTTTAATGCTATTATATATTTTTACTATAATTTAATAGCAGTAACAAAATTAAACTTCACATGTATTCGTAATGCCTAAGAATAAATTGAATTGAGTACAGTCTAAAAACTTTTGATCAAGGCTGCGCCAAATCAATTCTGTTTCTGTTTACTGTCTATATTTGTTCAAGGTATTATTTTCTATAAATAATTGAAAACTTTTCTATACTTTTTATAGTTTCTTAAAAGCCAAAAACAATTTGAGCTATGTTAAAATACTCGCAATGTTACTGCTTAAATATTTAAAATTTATTCTCCTTTCGTTTTAACATTTTTATGTTTTTTTATTTATATTTACTTTTTTGACATAAATCAATTATGCATGTAGTACTTGCACCTAAAAGCTCATAAATCAATTTCATTTTATGAGCGACAATGCGAAAAAATGTACATATGTAAATACAATTTGACCAAAACTAATAAGGCCCGGACACAAGAATAACAACAACAATAGAAAACTTTGAATCGGTCAGCAAAAATATATAATGAAAAGCCCAGCAAAAGGCAAGCAAATTAGTTATGTGTGTGCTTGGCTTTTATAAATAAAAACACAAAAAAATAAAGAATATCAAAAAAATTTAAAAAAAAAATAAAATAAAAATATAGCATAAAAGCCTGGCTAATATGGCGTTGGCGGCGGCGTCTTGTTACCACAAAGCCGAAACAACAACAAAACTGTGAATGATTTCTTTGAAGCAACAGCAGCAAAAGCCACTTCAATTTTTGACGCTGCTCGAAAACTACTCATCTGGCTATGTATTGAGTATCTGTGTGTGCGCTGAGTATCTGTGTGTGTGTGTGTGTGTGTGTTTGACTTGATTCAATAGCCTTTGAAATGCTTGAGCACTTTTGCTGTACAGCTATGTAGCTGCTGTAGTTTTTGTTGTAGTTGTTGTAGTTGCTATTGTTGTTGTGCATTTATACGGTTTATTGACTTTGGCTTTTTGCAAACTAAGCCAAAGTCTAAACAATAAAAGAGGCAAGCAAATATAAATAAAAACAAAATAAAGACTGTTAAATGTGTGTGCACAACGAAGTGAGCGATAGAGCTGGATAGAGCAAGAACTTTTACTCTACAACAATTTTCGGCTAAGACAAATTGTAGCGCCAAGCTAAAGATACTTAACTAGGCTACATGGATAGACAACAACAGCAGCCTCGAGCGGAAATGCCAACTAGCTGACTGACTATTTATGAACACTTCACTAGGCATTAACCTTTTTCTCGCGTATCTGTGAGTTACTTTTTATGTGTGTGTGTAAAGGAATACATCTATACAAGCGACAGTGGCAGTGGCATTGGCATCATGAATCAAAAAAAAAAGAACTAAAAACCAAAGAATCTGGCAATACCTGCTTTCATTGGAAAACGACGCCGAGCCGAGCTGAGCTGAGCTGATGATTACGCGGCACAAAAGGCATGCCCAAACAATACATGAAAAACAACAGACAAGAGATACAAAAGTGGTAAGAGGGGCAGGCAAACTTGGCTGCATCATCAGTTAGCATGGCAGAGTCATCGGACATTCTGACTATTACATAAGCACTAAGCTATGCCGAGTACATTGTGAGAAACCAAAGCGAATCGACCAAAATGAGTGGAAAATTGTAACATGCACACAAACAGATACAGATACAGATACTTTAACAGCGAGTTATATCTGGAAATGCATCTCAATCGTTGTAATGGTTTTTGTTTGTTTGATGAATTTACTTGTAAATGTTTAAAAATAGCTACACGAGTGAGCGAGAGAGAGCACAGAGGCAGGTACAACAAGCGTGAGATACAAATGTATCTACTACCTGTCTAGAGGGTTGGATGGCTGCTGCTGCTATGCGCATTTCACACGTTTTATGTTTTATGAGTTCGTTTGTCTATCAGGAGGCAAGTGTGTGTGTGCAACATGTTTAGGTACTGTATCTTAGCTTAGCCGCCTTGCAATTCCCATTTTTAAACTTTATCTTATCAAAACGCTGCCGATTGCTAGCGCTTGCAGTTGTTGCTTTTGCTTATCAGCCATAGCTTATCGTGCAACAAGAACATAGCTATGTACAAGTTTTATGTATAGATACTATATATCATCTTCTACCTGTGTCAGCGGAAGCAACTTCCTTTTATTCACTGTAATTTCGCTTGGACAGCCTACGAACAACTCTATTCCAGGGGTTTACACAAAAAAGTTAAATTAAATAAATGCTTATAATTAAAATGTGACGACTACGCGCAACTTGTAGACCTTTGCCGTATATCAAACTGAATGACAGCCAGTCAACAGTCAACAGTCAAAAACAGGTTCAACTCACTGCCTGACTGAACTCATCAACGAAAAAACCCAAGCAACTTTTTTTTGGTTACCTTTGGCCGGTAACTCACAAAAAGCATGAATGAAAATTAAATATTTACAGAACCCGAAACTGTGCACAAGTAAACTCAACCCAACTCCAACCTAAACCATCATAAAAATGTCACTTGTAGCATTATTTTATTGTATGTATATATCATTTTATGTACACCTTTTAAGTTTTTATGCTTGTTATAAACATATTCCAAGAAATTGGGTAAGCAACTTGCTTATAGACATGTACTTATGTCTAAGTTCCAAAATCTCTAATTAGTTTAAATATACTCTGCCTCAACTTGGCTATGACATCATATGCTTGAAAATAATTAAAAGAAACTAAACAGATCGAATTATTTTTCTGTTTTTTCTGGTTTGTATTGAGGTCAAAAGTGTAAAAAAGCAAATTAAAGCAAACATTAAGAATGTATCGAGCGGCAAAGATTTAGTTTTTTTTGTTGTTATTCTTTTTTTTAATTGTTTGTTCGTGTTGTGTTTTTTTTTTTTTATTTTTTCTGGTTTAATGCGTGTGAAATCGATGGGCAAGCTGCACACATATACATCGTTAATTTTAATTAAAACTAATTAGCACAAAACTAACAAAAGTTTTCAAAAACTTTGGTACAAAGTGAAAAAAATAACTCAAATGCGTCTAATAGATAAGCCCTAAAGGTCGCTTGGGAGTGGAATGTGGCAATGGATTACAGCACCATGAAAATTTACCTTTTTATAAAAACCTTATAAACAAAAGCTGCTGGCTTAAAGTCTAGAAGTGTAGCCATTTTTAAAGCCACTTCTAATTGCTTTTAAGCATTAAATTAATTGAAAATGTTGGGCTATAAGTTTAATTGATCACCCCGTTCGTATAATAAACTGCAAAAGATTGAGAGCTTGGAGTTGAATGAAAAACGTATTTAATTGATGAGATAAGTTTCGAGTTGGCTTTTAGAAATTGATTAAGCGTAATATATATTCTTAACATTGGCCTTATCCGTGGCACTTAAATGCATAAAAAGCTAAAAATTTTGGCCAAAATGCTGTCACAAATAGCAAATATATAGCTTATGTTTATAGCCATTTTTATGCAACCAAAACAAGTTTTAAAATAGCACATCATAAAATTGTTTATTATAGTTGCCTGCTTTACTAGCGTGATTTTTAATTTTGGCTTTCTTTTTTAAATATCGCGAAAAGTTTATTATTTATATGCAGCGATTTTAATTATATTTTTGCGAAAATTCCCAAACAGTCCAGGTGGCAAAAAAACACTTTATCAGTTGAAGTTTCTTTTATTATCTCCTAAAAAAATACCTTTGGTCAAAAGCATGCCTGATAAAATCGTTCATATTTATTTATAACAAAACTTAGCTATTAATACTTTTACTTTTATTATGTGATAGCTAATAACACTGGTCGACAAAAAAACACCTTTTGTGTGTAACATGAAAACTTTTATCTAGATATGTTAAGGACAAAGATAAGGATAATAGAAATAAAATTAGGATGCTTCAAATACGAACAGCTTTTTGCAAACTGATATTATATACATTTAGAAAATTTCAGATCTTATTGACGAAAAATAGTTATTTTATCATATTACAACATTAATTTAACTAAAGCTTTATGATTTTCTTTTGTATTTTGCTTCAGGAACATCTCATTGTAATGTCCAACAGTAATCCGCTAGCACACGTGGACTCCACTTGCCCTGGTATCGTTTTTCCATGATAGAAATGTCTTGGTGCAATCATTCACCATGTTCATAGCTGACGGCGGCCAAATTCTCACGAAAGAAGTCTGAATGTAAATGAAGGAAGTATATTTTCAATGATATATTACATCCCAAAGACTAATAAGCAGATAGCATCTGATCGGTGATTTCTTTCTTTCATAAAAAATTCCCAAGCAGATTTTCCCAAATCACTGAGCTTTTCTCTAAATATGTCATCTTTCATCAAATGCCTGATTTGTGGACCAACAAAGATGCCCTCTTTAATTTTTGCCTCACTAGATTAGGAAACTTTTCTTTCAAAAATAAAAATTGCGTACGTTGGGATACCCTGTACCACCAGCTTGCAATAAAATCCGGTTCCTTCACAAAAAAACAATATCAGAAGAATTTTTAAGCAACAATTTGTTTTTTGACCGATCGTTTCTATGGGAGCTATCTGATATAGTCAACCGATTTCGATCAAATTTGACACAGTGCTTTAATACTTTAAAAAAGATCTGAATGCCGAAGTTCAAACATCTTTACAAACAGACGAAACACAACAAATTTTGTTCAAAAATCGATTTTTCGGAAGATCGGCCCTATGGGAGCTATATGATATAGTCAACCGATTTTGATCAAATTTGGTACAGTGCTTGGGAACTATAAAACTTGAATACCAAATTTGGTTACGATATATTAATGAGCAAACGAATTATCCATCTAAAACTTTTTTTGTCGAGGTCGTCTCAAACACCTATATGGGAGCATATAATTTATCCCGATATCAAAAAAATAAAATAAGCTTGTCTCCTATGGAATAATATGGGATCTAATGTAAAAGTTTGGTTTACCCTAGTTCTTACCATCTTTGAGATCTAGGCGTTCATACGAACAGACGGACGGACAGACAGACAGACAGACAGACGGACAGACGGACATTGGTATATCGACTTCTCTATTCACCCTGATCGTATTTTAGGTAATTTTGGGGTGTCTCCGACGTCTCCTTCTATATGTTACATACATTTTCGGCTTGCACAAACTTAATATACCCTTTGTACCATACGTTACAGGGTATAAAAAGTCGTCACCACTCCTGTCCATAGCTTTCACGAAGTTTTTCATGAGTCCAAGTTTTATGTGTAAATGTGGTAAAAATACATTATCAGTCTGCACTAATGGTGGATTTTTAACATTTTTTTGTCCTGGAGTAAGGCCAATCTTTTTTAATATAATGATTTTTTCGATCCCTGCTGTCTCACTCACAAATAAAACAACATTATTTTGTGTACCCTAGCTGTAATCCTAAAATCAGGGCAATCACCTCCATAAACTTTCCAATTGTGTTCTTTATATAGCATTTTTTCCAATATAAATTCAATTGTTTCATAGGACTCTTTCATGTTGGAAGCCTCACCTAATGGTATAGAGGGAGTCTATTGCCAATATGTAAAAAAAACTGCCTTCAAACTTATTTTTGACCCATCGATAAATAAACGCCACTCTTCTATTTTATATTCTATACCAAAGACAGTCATTTCGCCATAGATATTATTACAAAATACCAGCTGATCATCTTTTGCAAAAAAAACCTTTTAGTTCTTCATCTCGATTGCGAAAGTAACACACTTTTGTTTTTGGTTGTAATAAATTCCATTCCTTTAATCGAGAGCCCAAAAGTTCTGACTGTTTGGACAAATTTAAGTCACGTACCAAATCATTGAGATAATAGATGTGGCTCTTTAGATGAAGAAGCTTCTTGAAAGTCAGGATCTAATGTGTCGTTTGCCAATGTTACTGGCGTAGTGGCCAGATCGGAACCTTGTGGTGGTTCTGGTACAGGTAGTTCCTGACTGTGAGGGATCGGTCTTTTAGCGCCTCTTTTAAATCTCAAAAAGCAAAACAAACACTATACTTTTGAAATAAATAAAATTTCTGAATGCAAAATTGCAACAAATATGATTAATTTTCAATTTTACGGGTAGCACCTGTAACACAAAAACTAGACCTGATGGAATCAAAATAAATATGACAATAAAATAAGGTTAGGTAGGTAATTCAAAAATAGTAAGTACCTTTCTAGTTAGAAAATTTTGTTTACCAGTGTTACTGTTCATATATTATAGCATATGCGAATATTTTCTGCTTAACTTCTTATTAGTTTCTGCTTTTAATTTTGCTCTGACATTTTTGTTATTATAATATCTGCATATTAGTGCTTAAATGAAAATGCATATTTTGCATAAAAACAAAAGAAAATAAATATATATTTTATAATTAAGTAAAAACAAATGATGTGCAGCAAAAACTTTTAATTTTGCTAGTTAATTAAAGTTGTGTGTGTTTTGTTTAGCTAGCAAACTGCAAAGTTTTCCTGCAATGTCGGCAGATTACGCATACGTCATGTTGCACATATGCTGAGTAACTCTGTATCTGTATCTACGTTATACTACTCTGCTGGTTTCTATTTGCACTTTTAACTTATCTAACCTGACACAAAACATACCAAAGCAAACAAGGGTTCCAACACTTTAAACAAACTCACAGATACACACACATAGATACTTTTGTAGCTGCAAGTTTGTTCTAATTTGTATTGCGAGTTGCTTAAGCATTTAGTATGTAACATGCTTGCTGGCTTTTTACAAGATACAAAAAGCGATATGATTAGATACGCCACGAAGCATTGCGCTGCTTCCTGTTTGTAATACCTACAAAAGTTTTTTTGCTGCTGCCTTGTTATGTGTTAATTTCCATTTTGAGGTATGTAAAAAACCAACAAGATTAGCTGCTCATGTTTAGACTAAAAGCGGAAAATATGCTTAGCTTTAATTTTTTTCATCTTCATTCTCACTTTAGGTTGTTTATTTTTGCTTTTTATTTGGCTTTTTTGTTGGTCTACACAAGGCAAATAACAATGCCTTGTTGGACCTGGCCAGCAACTCAATTAGCAGACGTCTTTAATCGCTGCTACGTTTGGCGCATAAATTTTGTGCGCAATTAAATTAAAATTTAATTTTATGTGCTACTAGAGCGCGCCCCAAAACAGCGTAAAAGATACACAGATACATATACAAAAACAACATTTATGCCTAACATTTATCGTATGCATGACACAGACATCAGATTAGCATCACAAGCACCACATAAACGTAAAAGTAACACATGCACACACATACAGGCACACATAAATAAGAGGCAAGTAAATACTTGCAGCACAGCAAATAGTAAGGCTCTCTGTAAACAGTAAATAAATATGCTACATGCCACAAGTGAGCGACACACACACTCGCACTCGTACTCGTACTTAAGAGCAACGACCACGGCTGGCACACACGAAAATGCCACAGGAAGACACATAGATACAAAGATACATAGATACTATATACATTACCGGCTACATGGCGCTGTGCCTTAGTTTTAATGCCGCTTTATTGACTTGCCGGCCTGGCCTGAAAGTCATTCTGTGTAACAGTACATGAAGCTGCTTAGATTAATGATCGATTTCGCCTGCTCCCATTCCCGTTTGACAGCTATACGACGATACACCGTAGATACAGATACAAAAGTTGCAAGCGGCGTTACATTAGCCAAATTAAAATTCCACTAAAGCCGCTGGCCGTGTCTGCTGTCAAACGCTAATAAGTTCAGTCAAAGTCAGGGCTCAAAGCAATTGAACGCGCATTCGTGTAGATAAATCTCAAAAACAAACACACAGATACACAGATACACACACACACACACATACAACTAGACACTTGTAAGTTTCAGTTGGGTGTGAAGACTGCGCTGGGCTGCTGCTGCTGATGCGATGCGGGCGGCATAACAATAATGTATCTGACAGATACTTTTTCGACTCGGCCGTGTGTTTATTTGTTAACTACCTGGCCATTGCGTTTGTTTGTGTTGTCTGCATTCCGCTTCAACATCGCCCACTGTGCGCTCGCTGTGTGTGTGAGAAATACTTTTGTCTTTGATGTCGAGTCGTTCCTAAGTATCTGCACAAAACTTGCAACATCATGCCGCGCCATCTATCTATCTATACATCTATCTTCTTATACATCTTTTGGTCGCTCTCTCTCCCTACGTTCTGTACGTTCTGTAATTGTGCGTAAACGTGTAAATACCAAGTCAAGGTCGGTTAATCAATAATAATTATTTTTCACTTAATTACGCACAGCGAGCTACAGAGTTGAGTTCTTTTACTGCTATCATGTGGTGTCTACGCATTCTTTGTTAACCCACAAAATTGATAAATTTATGCGCACATATTTTTCAAAAATTGTTTATCTATCTATGTATATGGCCATGTATACAAATACAAATACACACATATATCATTTATATCTGGCATGCTCCAGTTTTGCTATTTTTGCGCTACTTTTGTAACTCGAAACATTTCGATGCGTTTGTTCGATTTTATCTCTCGCTTACATGAATGTGTTGAATATGCATAAACAAATATATTATTTCTCTAACCTTCGCATAGCTAAAGCTATGAGAGATGTTTGGCTACGATATGCCCAAAAATTAACATAACAAATGATCTAACCCTGAGATACAAATGTAATAACGTGGGCGTGGGTCTACACTCAACTTTTTTTCTCAAGATACTTTTGGGTAAAAAAAACTTTTGTGGCAAGTGCAACGGCGTGACTTTTAAACATTGCTCAATGCGCTTCTAATTGCGACCAACACTTGTCGCAGTTCTTTCTACATAGTTTGCCCTGCAGAAGTTGAAGTAGTTGCTGCCACTTGAAGTGTTGTTGTTGTTGTTGTTGCCTTTACTGTGCACAGTATTTCAAAGTCAGTTCAATGAATTTCCATATATCTTAAGCATGACCCAGCCAAAAGCCACCCCCCAAAAGCAATTTGAATAGAAAAAGTTGGCCAGTCAGTAAAGGGAAAATGGCTAAAAGATAGAACAGTGCTTGGGAAAAAGTTAGCCAAGTGCAACAAAATTTACATGCTCTTGCAAAAGATCGTTGCTATGGCAGTGAATGTGATGAAAAAGTTATATGATTTTTAATAGATTAAAGTTGGGACGAAAAGCTATAGAATTTTACGCAAATTACTTTGTTTGTCTCACAGAAAATATGCTCAAAGTCAATGTTTGACTGAATTTGGTATCCATTAGATATAGATCTTAAAGTTTAAAGCTATTTCTAGCACTAATTACTTCCTTTTTCTACAAAAAATATTTTGTTCTAATTAATGTTGCCGCATTAAGATTTATAGATCTTATATTTCATCAAATTTTGAAACCGTTCTTGTCATAATTTAGAGGTTAACTCGGCTCAGATACTTTTTCTTGGAAGCGAAGAAAAATTCCCAGCGCTAATATAAGAACAAATAGACAAACACAGCACATTTTCCTTATGCTTAGTGAATATGGTATCCATAAAAATTAGATCTTAAAGTTTAAAACCTTTTCGAGAACTAACTTTGGATAAGTATAAGTAAAATCCAAGATATTTCATCAAATTTTGAAAGCCTTGTTCTCATAATTTATATGTTAACTTATATCAGATACTTTTTCTTAGCAGCGAAGAAAAATTCCCAGCGTCAAAATAAGACTAAGTAAATAGTCACTTAGTGCATATACCCATTAAAAGAGCATCAAGAACAAAAAAAATCCAAGATGCACACTTAAGCGGACAAAGTTGAGTTGCTTTTACTTGCTGCTTGCTGATGCGCAGCTCTATTTGCATTCAAGTGATTTACTTGATTCAAACAACAGTTCGCCCGTAAACTTTATAAATTTGTATCTCACGGATACGTACATGTAACACGCCCAGACAGACCTAAACTTACCTTTTTCATTGTAAGTCCCACTCAACTTGATGTCGATCGATTCAAAGTAACCCTTGACAGCTTCACACTGCTGCTGCGCTGTATCCTTGGCGCGTGAGTCGCGCTGCAGGCGTCGCCGCTGGTGCTGGTAACCATGCGAGTGCGTATGCGAGTGAGCCTGATGGTGGTGGCTGGCAGCCGCAATGTCGCCATCGTGCAAGTGCTTGGCCATAGCCAGGTTTATGCTGCTTGCCACAAATCCAAAGAGCAGCAGCAACAACGCTGCCCTTATTTGGTATTGACTGCAGCGGCGACGTGGCTGCCCCATTGTGGTGGCTGCAGTTGCTGCATTTAAACTGAACATGGTTTCTGTCTATGCAAAAAAATCTATAATTACAAACAAACACACTCGAGGGCGCTTTACTGCCTTTTTTGCTAATAAGTAGCTGCAAGATTCGCTTGGCTTTTTAAATATTAATATACACACACAAATACACACACGTACACAATACACACGCGTCAGATATGTACACAATGCTGCTGCTGCATGTTGCACTAAGCTTGAACAGCTGTTCCAACACAAATCTTTCAAAAATCGGCTACGTCTCTCTTGACGCTTCTGCTTGCTATGCTTTTGCCGGTTAACGTCGGCTGCTTTTGGCCAAAACAAAAGCAAAAGCAAAGAAAAAAAACAACAAACGCGTGAGTGTGCGAGAGAGCTTGTCGCAATCGCTGTCTCTGCTGGCGTCGACGCTGCTGCTGACGTTGCTTTCAAAATGTGCGAAAAACGCGCGTGGCCTGCACTTTGGCTTGGTTGTTGCTGTTGTTGTTGCACTATTGCTTTGTGTTTTATTTGTAGCTGTTGTTGTTGTTGCACACGCACGCTTACAACTATCTATTAGATACTTTATAGCTGTCACGCTGCCCGCTGTGATTTTTTCGCTTTAATTTATTTAATTAAATGCGGTGATTTTTCTTTTTTTCCCTTTTACTTAAAACTTTTCACTTGTCCTCTTAACTTCTTGCTGCTCTCTTACTCATATGACATAATCAGCAGTTTGATTTCTTATTTAATTTCCGCGTTGCGTTTACGTTTTTGCAATTTGATTGCCACTTATACATATAGTAATTAAAACATATATTATTATTGCTGATAAATATAAAGCTCTTAAGCTTTGTTTAACATTTTTTGTATTGCAACTTGTTTGGTTTTCAAAATTTATGAATTTTTGTATTTTTATATATTTTTATTTAGTATAATTTGCACACGCGTGTTTGCCTTGGACAACTTGTGTATAGTAAATAATACGTATACGTCGTTTTAGGTTGCTGCACTGCCTTCTAAGTGCGTGATCAACAACTCTTCTTGGTAACCAACCGACCCGGGTAAATACGTTTCAACGCGTCGACGACTCGTTCGAAAACAAAACTAACGAAATCCGCACGATTGCCAACAACCTGAAAGACTAAAATTTCTCAGTTGCGTCTGTTGTCGTACTGTTTGCGCTAACAGACGCAACCAGCTGTTAGTATGTGTGTCTTGCTTGTATAGCGTTACTTTTGCTATGGCTTCGCTGCTCGCACTAACGGTGAGCGGCTGCAGCACATCATGTTAAGGCAATGCGACAACAGCGGTTGAGAGCGCGAAAGCTGTTAGGGTAAGTTGCGTCTGTTAAGCTAAGTTGTGACTGTTAAGCGTTGAGCATGCACGAACATGAACGAATAACGAAGCAATCAGATGGCAGGCACCGTGGTGCAAGAGTGAATTGTATGAAGTTGTGCAAAAAAACCAATGTTTCTGGACACAAATGCATCTTATGGATTGTTTTCTGTTGCAATAAATATTTTATGTGTATATGCAAATAAAGTTCATAAATGGGCAAAAACCATTGCATACAATTCATAAAAAATTCTTTAATTAAAACAATAATAACTATTAAACGTTTAGTTTTGACTTAGAAGATGAATGAATATTAGTTTACAATATGCTTTATATGCCATAATAAGCTTCAAATATTGCTTAAATCTAGTTTTTGCTTAGACAATCGACTGTAGATTTAATTATGCGTTGGTGAGAAATGAAATCATTATATTTACAAAATTATATCGCATATTTTATTTATTTGGGTCGTTCACTAAGAAATTTCGTTTGGTGACAACAGCTGATCTTATTAAATTTTTTCGCAGTCAATTTCACACTTATCCGCTTTACCTTTATATGTATATTTCAACAGCTGATATAGTAAGGCTTTTTTGTAAAAAATTTTTGTTAAATTTTTTGGAATAGTTTTTGTTTGGTGCTCTATCGAAGATGGAAGATCGAAAACAAAATTTTCGGCATATTTTATTGTTTTAATATCAAAAGGGTAAAAGTCGAAAATTATGTGATGTGTACGGGGAAGATGTGTTGACAGAATGCCAATGCCAAAATTGGTTTGCAAAGTTTCGTTCCGGCAATTTCGATCTTGAGGATGCACCACGTCCTGAAGGCCTCTTGAAGCCGATGTGGATAAAATAAAGTTATTGGTCGATACAAATAGTCGAATAACAAATCGAGAGATTGCTGAAAGATTAAATTAGTCTAACGCGACCGTTCACAAGCACATGAAACTTCTAGGATTCATTTCGAAGTTTCTGGGTGGGTTTCTCATATTCTTTTTTGCTTCGTCGCATTAACGACTGTGATTTGCTTATTAAACGTCAAAGAAATGATCCATTTTTGAAGCGCATTGTTACTGGCGACAAATAGTGGGTTGTCTACAAGAATATAAATCGGAAGAGATCATGCTCTAAAAAGGATGAGCCACTTCGAAGGTCGATAGTCACCAAAAAAAGGTTTTGTCAGATAACAAAACCTTGGTGGGGTTTCAAAGAAATCGTTTATTTTGAGCTCTTGCCCGACAATGCCGCGATTAATTCTGAAGTGTATTGTGATCAGCTGGACAAATTGAGTAATGCAATCAAACAGAAGAGGCAAGAATTGATCAATAGAAAAGTTGTAGTGTTCCACCACGATAATGAGAGACCTCATACATGTCTGATGACTCGCCAAAAGCTTTCGCAGTTTGAATGGGATGTGCTGCCAGACCAACCATATTCTCCAGACTTAGCCTTCGGATTATTACTTGTTCCGGTCTCTGCAAAATTTTCTGGATAGGAGAACATTAACCCCAAATCAGAACGTCAAAAGCCACTTGGACCAGTTTTTTGCCTGCAAGGATCAAACATTTTACGAGCGTTGAATCATCTCGTACCCGAAAGATGGTATTGGATCAAAATGGAGAATATATAATTTCATAAAATATTGCACTAAAAATGCAATAACAAAATTACTTAGTGAACGACGCAATACTTTCAAACAGTTTTTGGATGAAGAAATTCCAAACGATAGATCAGGCCTACAAATATCTGTCTTTAATTTTTTGGTCAAAATCCAGGGAAGCGTCCTATTAAGAAAGAGTATGGCAAAGAAAATCCTAATTATTATATAAGACATTAATGGATAGCTTTACAGCCAAGTCAGGGATTTTTCAAAAACAACTGAATTTGCGTTTGGTACATTTTTAATCTGGTTTCTAGATTCCTACTTTCAGCTCTAATTTCATTTTTGCAAAAATAATAAGAGTGAATACTAAAATATGAATAAATTTATTTTTTTGTTTATAAGTATACTTAACATATTCATATATATTTTCATAATTCATTAAGATAGATAAACTAGCTGTATCCGCCTTATCCAATCCTCTTTTTCATACTTTTTAACAAGCCTAGCTTTTTTCTATTTTTAGCTTCTGAAATCTATTTCCAATATAAACATTCGTGAAGTTTCCGCAACTTTTTCAAACTCAGCTGAGTCATGGCTAAACGATCTTATCTACACAAAGTTTTATTTAGTTTAGAACACAATTTTGTATGCTATCAAGCTTTAATTACACAAGTTCTGGACCCTTAATTTATGCCAAGAACATGTTTTTACTGATTTATGAGCAAGTTCCTAAACTGTCGAAAATTTGTAGATTAACGGATTTTATCAAAGCCGGCTGCTTTGATCCAAAGCTGTTTACAAATTGGTTTTAGTAAATAGCTTTAAGTTGCATAAAAATGATGCCCAGAGTAGCCTAAAGATTTAGTGTCAATATTTGACACGCCAATTCAGGGCCTAAAACTCAGGCCGGAAAAGGTATTCACAGGTATTCACAGCTTATCGCCTGCTAACAACTACTTAAAACGTTTTGCAAATTTGCTCTATTTGAATACTTCATTTAAGTAGATAAAACCTTAATGCTGTGTGAGCAGGTCTATGTCCGTGTACAAGTCCCGTGTCCATGGCCTTTTGTGTAGAGCTCTCAGCACGTGTGATTTGCCAGATTCAAATGACTGTCTATGAGTCGTAGAAACAATGCACGACTTTTTCCCATTCTTTTATTTCTGCTATTTTTTTTTTTTTGCATGACTTTCACTGGCATCTCTCACAATCACCTTTAGGTAGACTCCGGTCGCAACTATGCAACACTCCATTCGTCTGCGTCGGAGACGGAGACACATAGACGAGGTAAGAGCCATAGCTCTGGCTGGTATCTATTTCTTCATTAACAAGAAAACTTCATGGTGGTCATCATCATGGTGCGGACATCCAGCTGGGCAGCAAAGCAGCTACGCCCTCATTGGCCTTGTTACCGCCGTCAAGTGATATGTTCATTTCATTTCAGTTTATTTTATTTGATTTCTAAAAAGGTTTTGCGTTGCACGAAATAAACTATTCAAATTAGCGTGCGATAAAAAAAAATAAAAATATATTAAGCCCAGTTCTAGAGACCACCAAAAAAACAGCCAAAAGTGTTGGACAATGAGTCACAGGCGTCGGCAAGATACGAAACGGAAACAGCTCCAGAGCAAACTGCTGCTGCTGCCGCTGCTGATGATGACTACGAGAAATGCCAGGAGAGCAACAAAAACAAGATTGAAAAGGTGAAGTCGAAAATTAAACACCACCACATCGTTTAGATAAAGTTATAAATTATAATGTACGAACGATCAACGCGCAACATATTCGATACAAATGCAGAGACAGCCAGCCAGCCCGAAAAGGCCAAGTTAAAGGTAAGGAAAGGTAAACGAAACCACGAAAACCCTTTTGCTCTTGGTGACGGTGACGGCGGAACACAAAGCCAAGGAATGCTGCAAACCCACACACAAAGGTAACCAACAGGTAAGAAGGAAAACAGGCCAGAGTTGCTTGGGCATTTAAAGTGAGCCACAGAAATCGTACGAAAAAAAAAAACATGAAATTAAACGAATTTAGGCAAACGGCATCTATAAATTATGTTTAAGTTTTTGATCAGTTTTGGTCAGCTCCAAGTGGAACTACTACTGAACGCTTGTAGTTCCATATTTTAGGTACACATTTATTTTGGCAACTCAAATTTCATTTAAACGCTTGATTTAGTGCAGCAAATATGGCCAATGTCGTCGTGTATGACTCTCTCTCTTTCTAGGCATTCCACAAGCGACAGCGTTTTACACTTGAAATCCTCACAAGCAACGCACACTCACTACTACCCAAACACACACACACAGATACACACTCTGGCGCACACCTTCATGCTGGCTAGTCTTTATCCTGCCTTGCCACAAACACGTTGGTGGCATTTTGTGTACTCCAAACGGCAAATTCAATGGCAAGGCGCGGCAGCGGTGCACTAACACAAGCTGGTCCAACAGGTTCCAAGCTGACTGGCATGGATTCTGCTGCTGCAGAAGTACCCTCCGTATCCCAAACAGAAGGGTACGCGCACTCTCACACAGCGGATCGGATCGAAACGGAACGGAACGTACTGGGGGCTTACTCTTGGCTCTGGCTTGGGCTCTGGCTCTCGGTCTGTCTCTGGCTGTGACTCTGGCATGCAGCATTACTTGTTTCTGGTCTTCGTCTTTGACGTCTTTCGACGTCGACGTCGTCAGCTTCTTTGTCGTTTTGCACATTTTTGAATTTTTATTTTAATTTCGTTTTATTTTTATTTTATTTTAGTTGTTGGCGCGCTGCTGACGTCGCTGCCAATGTCGCTGCCGCTGCTTCTTCTGGCTTTTGTAAACTTTTTGGTTTGTTGATTTTCATTCACCAAAAACTGGTTCGGCGTTCTACAAGTTCTTATATTCTCAAGACTTTTTTCTTCTTTACCTTAAGGAAGTTGCTAACTGCTGCAACTGCGCTGCTCTCACTCTATATATCATATATACCTATACCTGTGTGCTGTGTCAGTATGTGTGTCTCTTGGAGCCCACGGTTTGCAGTCGTTTGTGCCCAGGAATGTGTGAAGTCATCGAGCAACATATTTGAATTCTTCTACTTTTAAAGACTTGGGCGGCACTTGCAGTTGTTGCAGCAAGTTGGCATTTGTTCTTTGCCTTTTGCCTGGCCTTAAATTCCACACACACACTCACTCACACACATACAAATATTGTTTTAAACTCGCTTTTCCTACGAACCGGCGGCAATGGCAATCGAAAATGAAAATCAGTCAAATGAAACAGACATCGATAGTACTTCATCATGTAACAATCAATGTTGTTGGCGTTTTACCTTTTTGCCTTTTGACTGGGATAAGCATCCATGTTACACTGTGAGAAACTTTTAATGCTCGTGCATGACTCGATGACTATCTCTCTCTCTATCTCTCCGGCTGTCTTTTTCGCCAATTATATACCATAAAAGTTAACGCCAGCCACCTTGCCTCAAGTCAACACTGTTGTGCACCGTGTAATTGTATTTCATTGCAGGATATTGGATTTTTGTGCTTGATTTGGCACATTGTATAAGCCACACCTAGTTCGTCCCCACTGTCCAATAAGCCAAGGATCTGTGTGAGCATGAGAGAGGGTAGGGTTTGTTCCACGTTGAGCGTGTGTGTGTGTGTAGAACAAAGCTGCTTATAAAGGTTAAACCATGGTATACTCTTTTAACTTGCGGTTGTAAGAATGTAGGTTTTGTAGAGTATAGTTATGTAAAAACCGATGGGATAAAATAAGGGTCGCGTAAAAAGAATCAATTTTTAGTTGAAAGTTTCTATGGGATAACTGCTCGGACTAATGTTAACGACACAAAAAATCATGTCAGCATGGAAATACGTCAACGTCTAATCTTGCTAACCGGTGTAACTTTGGGCTAAGTAGGGAATTCAAGATTAAATCCCTCTTTCGACACATTACAAATCCCTCATCATACCCGTGCTTCTCTACGGCTCTGAAGCATGGACATTGTCATTATCCGATAAGGAGATTTTAGAAAAAAATTCTTCGATATATCTTTGGACTAATAAATATAGATGGTAACTTCCGTATTCGAATGAACAACGAGCTGAACGAGCTATACGGCGACATTGAGCCAGTTCGGCGCATACAACTACAACGTCTGCGCTGGTTAGACCATGTTGCACGAATGGATGATAATGCGTGGATCACTGGAAGGTCGTTGACGAAAGGGACGCCCGCCTATACCAAGGAAAGATCAGGCAACGGAGCAACTTCGTAGCCTTGGGATTGCCAATTGGCGTCAGCAAGCACAGGACAGAAACCGCCGCCGGTTATAATAACCAAAATATAAGTAGTAACATTGTTCGGATCTGGTCATATATCTATTTACTTTTACTTTGCTGTTGTCCCAACGTCATAATATAAATACTTTATTTTTAGAGCAAGGAGCCCTTTATGGGCCCTGGTGAGATATGCCTATGCTAACTAGGGTAAGGCGGCGCAAATCTAGTAATTCGCTTTGGTAATAAAAAGCGTATTTAATTACGGATCAACTCATCAAATACACTAAATTGAAGCTAACGATTTAACGTAACTTTCTTTTTATTTACAAAAAAGTCTATTTTAGCTATTTTCAAGAGTGGTGGGGTAAGCCCGACCGCCTATTTTTTTGGTTGATTTGGCATAAATACGATATAAATAGAAAATTTTTTCGATTATAAATCACAAGAGCTTGTTATTGTTTTAAAAAACTGAATTTATTTTATCACACACTAAGTTATATTTAGAGTGAAGCGATTTATTTGTATGTCAATATGGGATTATAGCTGTTTGATTTTATTGGTTAATTGCCAATAAATAAATATCTGAAAAAAAAATGTATTTGTTTAAAAAATCGTAATGCTTAGAGCATATAATTTAAAATAAATGTTGCATGAACATCAAAAAAGGAAAATTCGACTAACCATTTAGAGGTCGGATTTCCCCACTATGTAATTTTTCATGACGACGTAATTCAAAAATTATAAAATTTTTCTAACCAATGCACGACATAGGTGTATATTTATGGTATCTAAGCCACTTATTTTTCGCTCAGTATATTTAACAAGTAAAAAGGGTTAATTAAATTTTCACTAAAATTCGTAAAATTATGTATCTTGTCATTTGGGCATCTAAATTTAGACTGACAGCCAACTGTCATGCTACTAATTTGGTTATTTTTAATGCTCTACACGACAACACTAATGTGATCTCTCTCAGTATTGCCTTGTTTTGAAAAACATTGGGAGGTCTGGTTTGGCCCACTGTCGCAATAACCTTATTCTAAAGCAATAGAAATCTTCAGGATAGGGGAATTCGAATACATTTGGTCAGACAGTGGATGGACTAAAAACATAACACGCTTTCCTTTTAATTGGGGCCTGTTCATACCAACATACCTGGCAACTTTTTTATTATACCCACTCCTAGTGATATATTAAGTATGTGAGATCTAGTGGATTTTTCAGATAGCATTTAATCCGGCCAAACAGCTCAACGGTTCTTACACCAACCTAAGGATGTATAAATTCAATGACAAATACCATATAAACCAAAAACAGGCATAAAACCCTTTGAAGAGGATTTATTATAGAACGCAGTGTTATTATTAAATATGGAGAGCATAAAGTAGTATTAACATTCTTCGTCTTAAATTAATATGAACAAGAAAGAAAATTTCAAGATTATTTCCTACAAGGAACCTAGGTCCGCTACAAATATCCCCCACTGTTGGCGATCGTGAGACATTTGTTTAATTTGATGCTAGTTCATTTCTAGACCTTCCAGTTCCAGATGTGTTGGTTGGCCTGCCTCTGCGTCTTCTTTAACTTGGGGAATCCCAAGCAATTGCAGTTCGACTTAGGTCCGACACAGGCTTTCTCAGTGAGTGGCCAATCCATGTCCAATTAGGTTTCTTGTAATAGGTTATGGCCAGAAGATGCGGATCGATTAATGAAGACTTGGAGTGGTTGCAAGAAGCGAGGGTTAGAGTTCCATGTTTCGCATCCGTATAAAAAATTTGACATTATATGTAAGTCAAAAGTTTTTTATTTCGTTCGAGTCGAGAGCTGATTTAACTTCTATATAGAGATGAAACGCTTGCCTTCCATTTTGTATGCTGTTGTTAATGTCTGCTGAGGATCCACCGTCCTTGGTTATGGCGCACCTTAGGTAACATAAGCGATCCACGTCTTCTAGGACCTCTTACTTTACCATGAATGGGCTACCATTATTTGTTAGAGCACAAAGCGCATTTGAATACAACGTCTAACACTATATAAAAATTCCAGGATTATGTTTTAAAAATATAAATCTAGACGACGTAGGATTTTCAAGAGACGCTTCGCAGAGACAAACTTTCTAAGTTACTTTTTCGGTAGTGGTAATCATATAAATATATGCCTTATCGGCAGCATCACTTCCCTTTCAATATTTTCCATTTTAGAGTATCCCAACGTCTTCAGGTGTAACTTTAACTTTCCCCTTTTCTAGTTATCGTTCTCGTTGATGTGCACAATGTCGCTTTTGGTCTGACAGCTACTTGTCAATTCCCGTGATGAGTGTGTGTTCCACAGAGGTACGTAGCTAGTAAGCCAACGCATAGGCAAGTGGGCAGGTGCCACAGGATGCTGCACGCAGGACGCAGAGCTTGATATTGAAGCGTTGCTAAGTTAGTTGATATCTTGTTTGTATGTATTTGTAATAATGATGACGTCAGTGCGTGCGTGTGTCATTGACAGATTTGAACAAAATTCCCTATGAATGAAATCGATTTTTGCTCGCCCATTGAGTGCTAATAATGCTAGCAAGTTAGATTCTGCTCTAGCAACAAATGAGTCAGTTAGAGCCTCTAAACTCTATCGTGTCACTTGCAACCAACAACAACTACAACTACAGCAAAGACGTCAACACATGGCTCGCAACAACTGCACTTGGCAACAGCCAGAAGAATTGCAGAAACAAAGAACAAATATATGCAAGGGGGCAGGCATGCCAACCCGAAAGACGGGAGAGTGAGGTGTAAGAGTAGACATTGGCCAAGGTAAAAATTAAGCGTCCAACCGCGAGTTTACACATCATCATCATTATGGTTGCCGTTGCGCCATCGTGCAGCATCCTGACGCTTCTACATGGGACTGACTGTTCTTGCAACGTGTGCGAATGTGTTGCACAATAAATAAAAATATTTATACCTGAAACCTTAAATAAAGGCTGAGCGACAAAGATGCGAACCAAGTCGTCGTCGTCGTCATCGTCGTAGTAGTCGTCGTCATAGTCGTTATTGTGGTTGCTCTTGTGGAGTCGTCGTGGCCGCTGGCTTCCAGACCAAGTGGCAAAAATAATGTCGTGGCATCTGCATCTGTGCAACCAGCAACTTTTGCCCACACGAATGTTAAAATTGTCGTTCTGATGCCTTCCTTCTTTTTTTTTTTGTTGTAGTTTTTGTATTTCTGTGTATTTGTAATTTTTTTTTAATACTCTATACCCTTAGGGTCAAGGATATTTTAGATTTGTGTAATGTAGCTTGTAACTGGCAGAAGAAGGCGTGGTGCAGCATAAGTGGTTTGTGCCATCTGGGCTAGAGATTAAGGCAGGTCCGTGTGTCCGTCCTAGATCTTAGAGGCTATAAGAGCTAGGAGACTTTCATGGGGAAGCTTTTGGATTCATGTGAGCCTAATCGACAACGACAAGATGTGTCTTTCTCTAGATTGCCCTACAACGCTCTTCGCGCATATCATATCTCTTTTCTCAGACAAACTACCTACAGGGTATCCCATTGTCGTTTATCGCTCTAAATAATTCACATTTTATTTATTTTTTGTTTTTTATTCTTTTTTTATATATTTTTTTTTGGCATGCCTTTTGTATTGGCTGTGGTGGTGCCTCGTCATCGTTGTCAGGGCTTCGTAAGCCAGCATCAAGATCAAAGCAAGCAGCAGCAGCGGCAGCAGCAATGCCCACTAACTATGTGCAACAACTGAGCTTAGCCTGCTGCTCCAAGCTGCGCTGCAAGCAGGAGCTGCCACAATTGTTGTTGCTGTTATTGTTGTTGCATAGTCAAAGTAAAATAAGAAATAAATCAGTAAATTGGATTGCTTTTTGTTGCGCTCGTTCGTTCATTTCGCAATGGCAACTGCAAGTTGCAACAGCAGCCAACGCCGTGGCATCCCAGGCAGTTGCTGGGACAGCTTCTAGTGCAACAACGTTGTTTTTTTTCGCTTTTTTTTACGTTTTTGTGACTTTTGGTATTCTTGGGCTCGGGATGCTGCTCTGACTGTTTGGCGGCTTGGCTGACTGGGCTGAGTTGTTGGCCAATGGCCATATGTGTGTGAGTTGGCAGTTGCATGCTGGAATTTCTATGCTTATCATTTTCTCGATCTCACCTGTTCAATTCATTATTTTCTATAAATAAATATACATACGGACTATTGGACAGTTTGGGGCAGGGCTGGCAACTAGCAACTGGCACTGGTCGCGGACTCCACGGCTTGCCTTAATTTACATGAGCTTTTGTAGCGCCTGCCTTGTGTGTAATTAAGTCGCATAACTGCCCCAAGTTGCGCTTTGAATTCTCACTAATTTTCATAACTTAACTTATACATGCAACACAGCTGCAGCAACAGCGGCAGCAACAACAACTACAACAATAATCACAATTCCAACAACCACAACTAAAGTGAAACAAAAGGAATGCAGATATGGTTGGGCCACAAAAGGTCAGGCAGCCATCATGACCAGCATTGAAATTCAATATGTCCTTTGATTTGGTCAGCTTCTGAGAGCACTCCAGCAGCCAATTTCTGCAAATTCGTGCAATCCTAAGTTATGTGTCTGCGCCAGCGCTTAAGCATCCTCTATCTTCTGCTCTCATTCTGCCCCTCGCAGAGTGAGAAATAAATGTATGTGTATGTTGGGGCGGCTTCTTTGCCGATTCTCAACAACACGCCACGGAATGTGGTACACACATTTTTAAGCTTTGTTGAGCTGATTTTTATACACTAGCCGAAAGTATTTGTAAAGGTCTAAGGTACTTCAAAGTGGCAGGAAAGAAGTTTATCCAATGTTAAGCAAAATGTAGATGCCATAATTAAGTTTCGACAAAAGCTCAAGATTTAGCTTGTCTAATAGCAGTTCCGATGAGAGGGAGGTAGAAATGGGAGATTCCCTCCAGCCCAGTACTTCAAAGTGCTAGGAAAGAAGTTTATCCGATAATTTCCAAAATGAAAATAAATAATAAAATTTCGATAAAAGCTCAAGATGTTTCTTACCCAATGGGATCACTTGTAGGTTACCTTCAAATGTAAAGGCTCTGACTTAGAAATAGAAGGCATTCGTTTAGGTACTATAACGGAACTACATCTCAGAAAATTTTTGAATTTCAAGAAAATTTTTGAACAACTTTTACGAATTGATCTTTTTTTTTTTGTAGATTATCAAATTTCTGAGTAAATGTAAAGAAATTGAAGAAAATGGTAATTTGCAATGTTTAAATAGAAAAGCAACCGTCTTATTTCATGATACATAAGTAATGGCGGATTGACGATGGGTTTTCGGATACGGACTCCCACTCCAAAGGTAGCAAAAAAGGCTAAGAGTCTTTGGAGAGCTCTAAAGTATACACACTTTGAAGTAAAGAACGTCCTAAGAACAAATCCTTACAATATAATTATTGCTACTTCGTAAAGAATGACAGTAAATCAAATTTGGAACCAACTTGTGATACTTTATTTTTGTATCCCCGGATGGCGGATATATGTCATGTCTTCAGAAAGTTTGATTTTGTGGCAATTCCATTCTTGTGGATAAACTTGAAGTCTTCCATTTTTTCGTCATCAAAATGTACTAGGAGTTCATGAGAGCCAACGGACGGAATGAAAGCGGTCAGATATTTACGGCTACGTTAAAAAGGAACAAAAGGATTAGCCGACGTCATCTTTAAGAGCAATTTCATCAATCGCTCTCCGAAAAATCTTGAGAATTTTCTGGCCTAATATGATTTCGAATGCAACCAGATACCACTGAGCCTTGCAATCCTGAAAAGGAAATGGGGCTAGGAAGAGACCCAATTGACATCACCCGCAGCGCCATCGACTGGAACCCTCAGATTAGCATTGACCTGGAGGACGAATTTGGAAGCTGACGTATTCAGAACCAGCAAAACCTAGAGCTTGGTGCATGACAGAGGGAAATGGAGGAACCTCGTTGCGGCCCTTTGTTACCCTGCGGAGCCATAGGATAAGTGTAATGAACAGAACGTTAATTTAAGGAATAGATACATATAGTAAGTAGCATAAGACATATTTGCAACATTTTTTTTTTTGTAACATTTTTGTGGAGCTTTTAAAGCTTTTGCCCTAATGACTATTAGTTATACATTATTATTTTTATTAATCCCGATCATAGAACGCGAAGACGCTTGAAACGTCTCCACCCATGTGACCTCAAAAGTCATAAATCTAAATCAGTAGCTCGTGCTTCCTATCCATATTTCATAACAAAATATTTACAGATGTATTAATCTGACAATGACAGTGTATAGATAGTGAACTATGATTGGAGACATGCCCCACAATTAAGTCCAGTGGTTTTCTTATAAGTATATAATGCGATCGTGGTCTTTTTCCTTCGATCTTCTATATTCAGGTTTCAGTCCAGTTTGCTGTCTAGGACTAACCCGAGGTATCTGGCTGAGTCGCTGAATGGCAAGGTGATACCATTAAGCTTGGGATTGATAGCGTTGGTCACACGTTCACAGAAAGTTTGTGGATATTTAACCGAGAAGGCCATTGCTACGTCATCGGCGTATGCATTTATAATGCATTCACCCCCATCCGGGGTGCGCAGGAGACCGTTTATGGTGACGTTCCAAAAGAAGGGGGACCGGACTCCACCTTGCGGTTGTATCTTTCGATACTGGAAGTGCCAAGAGAGGCTTGAATGATTCTATATTGAGAATTTGCTCAATGAGGCTGACTAGCCGTGTTTCCACCCTGAGTTCCTTTAGTGCGTCTTTACCACTAGTGAAAATTCTTTGGGGTGAAGTATGCTCAAAGCTTAGGCAATGTTCTAATTGCTCCTAATCTAAGTTCTAATTGCAGTAGTTGTAGAAATGACTTAAGGAGATAATTAGACTATTGCTTATAAGTTGTTGGGCTGCATTAAAGCAAAACGATCTCCATGATTTGCAGGAGGCAACCAGCTAAAAGCCATAAAAGCAAATACTACACAGCTGCAAAAAACAATTATTATGTTGCCACTTTAAATATTAAAAACTTATTTTTCTAAGGCTTATTGCGCTTGCTAGAACAAATATAATAAAATCACATTTTACTTTATTTTTATCATTTTAAAACCATAAAACAACCAAATATTAACCCAATTTCAGCAACTTCTTCTCTAATTTCCTGATTTAAGCTAGTGGCAAAAAACCAAAAGTTTGAGCCATAAGTTTGCTACTAAAACTTTGTGATCCCTGAGAAAAAGTGCCATAAATTCTATAAAATTGCAGGAAAGCAAAAAAAAAAAATATAAAAATAAAAAGGAAAGACGATGAAAACAAGTTTAATATGTATTGTAGTTGGCAACAACAGCTGCCACTGCGCTGCTGCATTGGCTTAGAGCTTAACAAGATTTTGCGTACAGTGGCAGCAGAGCCAAGCAGAAGCCAGACCTCAGAACTTCAGCCAAGTTAAGACCGGCAGACCGACCAAGAGTTGACAGCAACTAAACTTTATAAGCATCTTGCACTACTTTTTCGTTTGTTGTCATAAAATGTTTAAAGCCAACATTAGCTAACGAGAAGCACACTCTACCCCAAAGCAAATATTACGCATACGCTCTGTTGGCATTAATATAGAGGCAAGGCTCTTGTTCCCGGCTCCTGCTCCCAATGGCATTCCCATGCACTGCCAAAGTCAAAGAATGCATAAAATCAAATACGCGTTAGCCAAGGCGCGTGAGTTCAAAGCAGCAGACGGACAGACGTCAACACAACGACGATATGCTCCACTCCAGCAGGAGCGGCCCAGGCGCAGGCAGAGGGCATGGCGCTGCTAAAGCAAAAATCCAAAAGCAAAAAATAAAAATCAAAAGTGGGCAGAGCAACCAACCAACTACTCTATACACAGGCAAACCTTCTGGAAACCGCATTTATGGCGTGGGAATCAACAGTGCAAAATTCAACAGCGTCGTCGTCTTTCGTTTGCTTTCGTCCAACGTTCAACGTAACTCCAAAACACTGCAAAGCAGAACCAAAAATAAAGCCAGAAAAAAACACAAATCAAACTTTTGCACACCTCTATTTGTGTACACTAAAAAAACATGCGAATATTCTGCAGAATGGGATAGGTCCAGCTAAATGGGGTAACATATAACATATGAATAATAAATGTAACACAGCTGGGCTGTATGTGATATGGAAATTTGAATATTGTTTTTATAAGTTCCGAGTTATTCAGCATTTGCATCTACCATTAATTAATTTCAATAGAGTCTATAAGAAACTTTTGATGTCTTGTGATAAATTAATTTGAATGATAAATCCGAACAAAAGTATATCCCTTAAAGCTTTAATGCTGATCATAAGCGTCATTAAGCTTCTTATGTGCTTGGCATCAAAGCAAGCAGTCGACAAAGCAAGCAGTACACTGCTTTGTTCTCTGCTTTACGCTTAGTTGCATTTTCTATGCAAAAATGGTCAAAATTGGTGTTACAGGCGACTTATTTCTTCGATACCTGGAAAACTATTAATTGTAGGAATTATGGAGGGCTCATTTTGTAGATAATTTCAATGACTGATGTGTTGGTAAATAAATGTGTCCGAAAAACCGACCTGCTTTAAATAATATGAATATATAATATTGTATACATCATTTTATTTGCAATAATATCAACACATGAATCATAATGAAGATATCATGCCTAAACCTTTCCATAAATTCGAAAACTCTGTTTTAGACTGAGAACAAGGTCCTAACGATCCCCCAAAATGTCATGATTTCAATTTTAAATTTTCTATTTGAAAACAAATTTCACGCATTAAGATCAATCCTGTTCGGAGCATAAAGCGATATTCGTTTCTTGAGTAAGGGATATCTCCGGTCAAGCTTATAGCCCAATGCAACCCACCTTAAGGGCTGTGGGACGACCGTGGTGGTTTTTATAAAGTAGTGGGTCTTCTCAGGCTTGTGTGGTGCACGGGAGGTATTTGATTTCCCTCGTGCCAACCATGTCTGAGAGGCTTTCCCCTATCCACTTGTGAGATGCGGCTTCTAGGAATTACAAACTCCCACGAGAGCTTTACTCTCCTAAAAGAAATGATTTTCTGATCCTTTTTCTAAAGGATTTGCTAGTTGGCGATGGTAGAATTTTAAAAACTCACGGCGACCATATTTATTGATGTATTTTTGACATCTTGTATCAATTGTTTTCATTGAGGTTTGCCATTTCGCCATGAAAAAGTTGCCATTGTTCCAACGTTTGGAAATTGTCCAAGTTTTCTTTCAAAATTCGAGGTTTTGTTGCTACTCAACCAGCTTTATATCTTCTCCGATGAGACTAATTTGGCTAAAGGGCTTTGTTAATAAGCTAAGTTTTTGCTATTGTTGTGAATCAAGCCCCCAAGTGATTCACCCCCATTTTGTCCAGAAAAACCACAACTAGGTGCGGCTTATGGGGAGATGGGACCGTACATCTTAAAAATGAAGAAGGGCGCACCAGAGCTATCAATAGCAAGCACTAACGAGCGATGTTGATTGTTTTTTTTTTTTGAATTTGATAATATTTATTGAGGCTGACGGCATTTACTTTCATCAAGACGGTAGAACTTTCCACACAGCAATCGCTACAAATAACTTACTGCCACCGAAATTCGGTGAATCATTAATATCGATAAATGAGTCTAACAATCGGCCGCCAAGACCTTGAGATTGGACTACTTTTTGTGGTTCCCAGACTTAAAATATGTTTTAATCCCTTAAGCAGTTTCGCATCAAATATTTGCGACGTATTACTGGTAAAACGGAGGAAGATCGAATCAGAAATGCCAGAATAGGAGACGACCTTGAGCAACCATTGATTGCCAACAGACTTGAAGAAAGACGACTAAAATGGTTCGTTCACATTACGCGCATGCTGCCGCCTAGATTTCCTAAGCGTTACATGGAAATAAAGCCAGAAGGAAGAAGTTCGGCATCCCTCACATTACGTATGTGGAGTGTATTGAAGAAATAGGGAGAAAAAGAGGAAGATGTTTCCGAGAATTAAAGAGGATGGCGATTAAAAGATTGGAATGGAGAAATTTTAACGTGGTCCCCTCTACGCTGTAATGGGACACAGGAGTTTTTGTCAACGAACAAGAAGCCAAGAATTTCGTTAAAGGAAAATTTTTTCCTTTGAAAATTATTTCCACCCAATCATATCGAAGAAGAAAATGGGAAAAGACGTCATTATGCATTGAAGCTCTTCTTCTTAAATGGCAGTATGGAAAATGTATAGGTTCAACTCCGCCCTATGCTCCGACTAGGAGTGACCTATATTACGAATTAAATTTATATTTTTTTGTACTAAACTATGATATGTACTGCATAAATAAAGGAATAAATAAAATATAGATTCAACTAAAGTTACAAAAATTTAATAACCTTGGATAAATTTTGGTCAAGAAATAGTAAGGAATAAATTTCAATTCACGAATTTTTTCGAAAATCGTCTTTGGCAAACTAAATAAACAATTCAATATACTCTCCCAGAACCTAAAAAAATGGTGAAAAAAAACGAAAAGAGCAAGCACAAAACGCATTTGTGACATGAAGTTGAATGGAAAGAAGTAGAAATTAAAGCGAAACGCGAAGCAAGTTATCGGCACAAAGAAAGCAAACGGCGCTGTATCAACAAAGGCTCGGCCTGCCGGACGCTGCTGAGTCTGCGTTGCCAAAGCTGGGCATGGTTGAGAGAAGGACCCGGACGATGATGGTGGAGAAGCCGTCGCGTTAGGGCGAGGTCTAAGGGGCAGCAAAGGCGTTGGTATGAATCATCAACATGTTGGCTTTGGCTTTGGTTTTGCATTGCTTTAGTTTGCATTCGATTTGGCAAAGCGGAGGAGCAGCGCTGGAGCAGAGCAGTGCAGCAGGAGCCGGAGCTGAAGCTGTAGCTGGATTCACCATCACCAGCTAGCAAACTGCTAAACTGGTTATGCAGTGGAATGTGCCTTGCCATGCAGATAAGTTGCAGGCTGTTTGTCTTGATTCAAGTGCGGCAATTTAATGCCTTGCCCAAAGGAATTCTGCGCATATTAAATATTTAAACTGGCTTAGGGCAAAAATTTAGCCGCCGTTGCTCTTAAAGTGCCTGGCAAATGGCATTATCCTGAAGCTACATTAATTTAGTGAACATTACACACTCAAACACAACACGTACAGGTCGACCACAAATTTTAATTAACCGAAACAATGGCAAAATTGCTGGAGCACGGGAACGGGTCAGAGATTGTGTGGCAGGCAGGCAGCGTGGCAACATCAAAGGCAACAACATAATCAGTAAATTTAACCCAAAAATAAAACAAAAACAGAAAACACAAAAGTTAAGCTCGGTAGCAGGAACCCGCAGCTTAGGCACAGCTTGTCAGCAATTCGACCACATAATTTTCGAAGCGCATTTCCAAAATGCATTTCCTGGATGCACTGCAGTTCAAGGGGCAGACAACGTACAAAATGAACGCGGCGGCTGCACAAAGCACAGTGTGTGTGTGAGTATCTGCGTGCTTCTATGTGTCTATGTGTGTGTGTGTCAAATGACCACCAAATTGCAGGCAGCCCGTCCATGAACTAGCACATGTCAGTTCAACTAGGTGCCATGTGCAAATGAGTATGCAGGTTCTAGGGGCACATTGATTAAACGGAAGTATCCTTTTGTGGGAGGAACATGCCGGTTCGTAAACCAAGCTGGCTGACAGGATTGCACTTGGTTGGCTAAGCTGAGCTGCAGCGTACGAGTAATTTCACAGCATGACCAGCCATTTTATTACGCATACGCAATGCCATCCAATCAATAGTTGGCACATGTACGACACATCTATTATGGCCAACAGCCAAGGTCGCCCAGAAATAGCGTTTAAAGTGCGACACAAATAGAGACGCCACCAAGTCTATCTGGCCAAACCTTAAACCTTGAAGCACGAAAATTCTGCTGCTGCAGTTGCAATTGCGTCACGTGCTCAATGCCACGACTGCAGCTGGGTCTGTCTGTCTGTCTGTTTTAAGGAACAGCGCCAGACGCCCGCTGTCTGTCTGCCTTGACATCAAAGCAGTTGAAATCTTTGTCGCCAACAAACAAACAACCAATCGATTGGAGACCGCTGATATATGACAGTTGTAAAATGCGCTTTAGTTGGCTTTTAATTAATGAGTCTATAGAGATGAGTTTGTGCTGACAAATAGATGCAACCATATAAGTTCCTATATATAGGTAGTATATATATATTGTATAATTGTGTCACGTTATGCAAAAAATGCAATTATTTTTCATTGATTCAAATGAAAAGCTTTACTATATAATAAACAGTGAAAATTCCGCGAGAGCTACCATGGCAATCAAGATTTGGAAATTCCTTCATTCTATTTCTAAGAAAGAGTATAAAAAATTGTACCCCAAGAAAAAGCTCTACAGCTCCGCAAATACAATAAGAATTGATAATTTTATAATTTAGCTGATAAGAAATCGGCGACATCGAGAGCCTAGCGACAGTGGCTTCGAATCCCACGTTAAACATGGTCCTGCACTTTCCCTTTACATTAATTTCCTTTTTTACCTGTCTATTCTACATCCTACATTACTCCCATTATCGGTATCATAAAGGGCCTTTTCTTGGCCTAAGTGAGTTTGGGATGCTAAGTCCCAACTGCCGCCTTAGTCAACCTACCCAATAAGAAATCGTTTTCAGAAAAGTTTTGATTGCTCCATTAATAAATTAATAAAAGCTGCTTACAAACTGGATTTGAAGCATTTTTCTTCTTAGATAAGAGTTGTTTAGTTCGGAAAAATTTGGGCATCCCTATATTATATCATTTTAAATATCGAAACTATAGGAACGATTAAAATTATATTTGATCAGTCGTTATCTCTAAGAGGCATCAAGCTCCATGAAGAATAAAACACTGGTGGCTTAATAATTATGATTCTAATAATCCAATTGATCACAATCTTGTTCTTCAATGGCGCGACGAACCCGATGTGGGTTTAGGCCTGTATCGCTCGCCTCCATATCGAGTTTTTATCCGAGGCTTTTGTTTTATTCTTTCGTAGACATGGGTTTAAAAAGGAAATGACGGCTGACCCTCGACTCCCTTGCATGGTAGTAGATGTCCACTTACGCTCCATGCAAAACGTCCTCAAACGCAGATCGCCTGAGAGGCCGCCTTCTCACATTAGCTTTCCCCTGGAAAGGGGTATCCAGGGGCTAACCAGAGGGTACCTAGCGTAAAGCTGGAGGTTGTAAGCTACTTGAATCGGCTATTTAGGAAATCGTCGCTGGTCACTCCCGTATGACAATAAGACAACTTTCCGAGCAAACGCACGCCAAAGACCGACCCCACCCTCCATATTCCTCCAAATTGATAATCGTAACAAAAAAAAAAATATGTCTTAATTTTTGCAATTTCTAAGCTAAAGCTTTTTCCAAAGATTGTTTTTTTGATAAAAGTTATTTTTATACCCTGTACCGTATGGTACCAAGGGTATATTAAGTTTGTGCAAGCCGAAAATGTATGTAACATATAGAAGGAGACGTCGGAGACACCCCAAAGTTACCTAAAATATGATCAGGGTGAATAGAGAAGTCGATATACCCATGTCCGTCTGTCCGTCTGTCCGTCTGTCCGTCCGTGTGAACGCCTAGATCTCAGAGATGGTAAGAGCTGGAGTTACCAAACTTTCACATTAGATCCCATATTATTCCATAGGAGGCAAGTTTATTTTATTTTTTGATATCGGGGATAAATTATATAGCTCCCATGGGGGTGTTTGAGACGACCTCGACAAAAAACAAGCGTTTTAGATGAATAATTCGTTTGTTTATGAAGATATCGTAAATTTGGTATTCGAAAGTTTTTTATTGTTCCCAATCACTGTACCAAATTTGATCGAAATCGGTTGACTATATCATATAGCTCCCATAGGACCGATTGGCCAAAATAATCTTTTAAAGAAAAATTCGCTATATTTCATTTTTTAATAAAGATATCCTAACCAGATTTGGCGTTTGGAAATTTTTTAGACCACCAAGCCAAATTTGAACAAAATCGGTTGACTATATCATATAGCTCCCATAGGTCCGATCTTCCAAAAAATCGATTTTTTAACAAAATTTGTTGTGTTTCGTTTGTTTGTTAAGATATTGGGACCAAATTTGACATTCTTGAGTATTTTATAGTTCCTAAGCACTGTACCAAATTTAATCCAAATCGTTTGACTAGATCATATAGCTCCCATAGGACCAATCGGTCCAAAAACACGTTTTTATACAAAATTCGATGTGTTTTGTTTGTTTGTAAAGATATTTGAAATAAATTTGGCACTCATATCTTTTTTAAGGTATTTAAGCACTGTGTCAAATTTTATTGAAATCGGTTGACTATATCATATAGCTCCCATAGGAACGATCGGTCAAAAAAAAATTTTTGCTTAAAAATTTTTCTGTTTTTGGTTTTTTGTGAAGAAATCGGACTTTATTACAAGCTAGTGGTACAGGGTATCCTAAAGTCGTCCGCGCCCGACTTTTCGTCCGCCATTTTTTTAATTAAAAAAAATGGGACTTGAATATAATTAATAATTAAGAATTATTTTGCTGCATTATATGCTTTTGCTTCAAAAAATACTTGATTTCTCGGGATAAACTGATTCCTTTTAATATCATCTCTTAGAAAAAGATCTTTTTTTTATCTTGCAAATGAATAAAAATCGTATACAATTGAAGATGAGTTATCGACTTAGCCTGCATTATCTCTAAATGAAATTTTACCCATTTTTATAAGGAATTGTTAATACATTTTTTTTTATGGATTTGTTTATTTGCAATCTGTTAATAAATTTTATAACATTTTAATAAAAAATATTGATATGATTGGCTTGACTTGCCTTACCCAAAAGTTATAAGGCAAAGGTCCGGAAGGATTTAGTTTGCAATCTGAGTTGAGATTGAGGCCCTAAAAATCAATACATTTTCCTAGTTTCAGCTTTTGGCAGGGTTTGCTTGCAACTCTGGTGTTTTTTTCAGGTGAGCCTTCAATCCGATTTCACGCCAACTTATTGAACCTTCTTGCATCCGGTATCGTTAAACCAAAAAATTTAATTGAGAGACATTATAAATGCCTCCATGTAAAAGCTACTTGTACTGATTTTTGACTGATTCTCCACTTAACCATGCTTCAAGTAATAATTTAATCAAAAATGCAACTGAAAAACATAATTACTGAAAATTATGATAAATGAAACTTTTAATACAATTTAAACCACTCAACTGCCGGTTCGTATTAAAATAATAAGGGTATTCATGCTTGCCGTTGGGTTGACAAGTTGAGTACATTTGCAACAGGAAAATGTACATGGTTAAGTTTCAACTTTTAATGTAACTGCTGCTGACCTAGACTCCATTATTATTTTAAGTTGTGGAGCTTAGAAGAAAGTGTTGCAACATATGGTATTTGGCATTTGTTAGCCATTTTGAAATAATTTCAATTTAATTTTATTCACTAAATCTAAAGCATTTTGAAATACATGTTTAGTTTAATGATATGAAAATAAAGAGTTCAGGCCAAATTAACTATATTTTCTACTGAGTTCTTAAATGGTAATAAATATATACATATATAATGGCATTTGAGTCATAAAACGCCATGTGATATAAAAAGTAAACAATTCAATTGGATTTTAAGTAATTAAAAAAGTAAATCTTAAGTTATAAAGCACTTCTGACTTTGAAGTAATTTATTTTAAAATATACAAAGGTAAAAAAAATCAAAAAGGGCGTTCACGACTTTTGCTGAGATTTTCAGCTGCTCAATTCAGCACTTGTTTTGCTCAAATATTAGTTAAATTTGTTATCAATTAAATAAGATATAGCTAGATAAATTTGAGGAATCTGGCAATGATTACATCTTTTTATAATAATTTATTTTAAAAAACCTCAAATTCTGCTGGATTTTATGTAATTAAACAAATAAATCTTAAGCTTTCAATTTAATTACAAAATAAAGCAATCATTACTTTTAAGTACTTCATTTTAAAATATACAAATGCAAAAAAAAAATCAAAAAGGGCGTTCACGACTTTTGCTGAGCTTTTATTTACTCAACCCAACAGCAGCCGTAAATATCTCAAATAGTAGAAAAATTAGTTATAAATATTAGTAAAATAAAGTCCGAAAAATGTGAGAAATCTGGTATTGATTAATTTTTTGTATTATAAGTTCAATTGGTACTTGCTTAAGTGAGCTTTTTAATCAGTTTCAACTAGCATCAGCTCTATTATCTCTGATGTCAAAATAGTATGAAGAAATTAAATTTTAGTGCTAAAAATAATTGACTTAATGGGTGCTTAAGATAGAGCATTTCGATTAAACATTAAAAAGTAATTGTAACCTTTTAATTTTCACATTTCCACATGCGGGAATCTCGACTGTACAAAAAATAAAGTGGCGCCAACGGCTATTGGCGACAATGGGGCGTATGATTGATGCGGCAATTGTATTGATTAAATGTTATAGGTATGCTGGAGCCATATAACATATATAAATTACACTGATTGTATGTGTATGTGATTCGTTTGTAAGGTATATATACTAAATAGATGCTTCAACAAACAGGAAAATTAAAATTTTACAAGCGTTTTAATTTAATTCATATTGATTGCGCTTTTCAATTTTTTTTTCGCTTTTGCGCCAAGCTGCAATTTGTTCATAATTTGCAATTATCGGCAACTTGAGCGCAGTTACGTGCACAATAAATGATAATCATAAAATTAAATATAAATTTACTAGAGCAGTCGTTGACCAGTGGTGACCAGTGGTGACTGGGTAACTGAGTGACCCACTGCGAATGACAGTTGAAATTGTTTGTGCAACTTGTGCAGTTGAAGTGCCTCCGTCTGGGTTTGAGTAGCTCTACAATATGAGCTTGGAGTGTGTGTGCATTAACTCTAGCCTTTATTTGCTTAATGAAAGTATTGAGCCATGCCCCCTTTGGTTCACCCCGCTGCAGACGCTGCAGCGAAAGTAACCCACTCTCATAGAGCGTGCACACTTAATGGCTATATTTGCACTGTTGACTTTACGTCGTTGCAACCCACTAGTTGCCACTTGCCACACTTGTCAGCATGCTTTAAACGCTGTGACAGTTGCGCAATAAAAATAAGAAATATTGCGCCGACTGCTGCCCACATGAGCTTGCCACTTGACCAGTGAGTACAGCGAGTACATTATATACCATATACTAAAAGTACATGTGTGTATCATATGATTTATCAGCAAATAGAATTTATATAGCGGCCAGGACAAGCACACGTAGGTAGGTTGCTTTGGGCCATGCTCTGGCCAGGGCCCGCTCCAAAACTGCCACCAAAAGCTGCAGCTGTTGCGTTGGTTGTGCCCCAACACCCAGACACAACATAATATTTCAATATATATTGATAACAAATGCCGATAAGTATTTGTTTTGATAGTGCAAGTTGTCTGAATTTATGGCTTACAAAATAATTTGTTTACAATTTGCACATGTCAATAAACAATTTATATTAATATTTCTATTTCTTGTCTTGTTCATAATAACATTAATAATAAATATTGTATATAGTAGATATTTTCAACTGTAGCAATTAGCGTCGTTGGTGCAGTCTAGCCCAGCCAGTACTGACAAAGTTATGACTCTGATGTGGCATGCCCCACCCAGCCTGCACTTCTTTTATGGCTTCATCTGCCCAGCGCATTGTTGTTGATTTATGCACTCTGTGTGTCCAGTTTCCAGCGTCCAGCGCCCAATGCCAGGAACAGAGTGAGCCGCATAGTCATAAATATTTGTTCCGCATTCCTTAGCGTTTTGTATTATTAATGGTCGTTGGCTATTGAGCTTTGGCCATTGCGATAACTGTGCGAATTATACGTTTGTGAGAGAGTGTTTATTAAAAGGACTTGGGTGTTGGACGAAGAAGACCTGGTTGAACTTTCCTATTGAATTTAATTGTTGTTGCATTAAATAGTGGCTTAAATAGAAGAGCTTTGTTGCGAAATATATATAGAGTAATCTATTGACAGTAACAAAGCTATTTAAATTAGGCCACTTAGCAATTTTGGGGATAACTTTAAATACTACACCGAAGTGACTTAATGAACTTAAAAGCCATTATACAGAAATTGTGGAAAGCTGCCAACAAAGCTGTGAATCGCATTTGACAGCAACCTACTCGAAAGAAACACAGATTTTTGGAATTTTGAAGTGCAAACAATAGAATCCTTTCTTGGCTTATAATACAATACAATACGCAAAAATATGAGCATTGTAAAATTTAACAGAAGAGCTTTGCTGCTAAATACATCAAGTAAACTTTTGTAGCATATTTCTGCAACAAAGCTATTTAAATAAGTCCACTTAAAAATTTAAAGCAATTTTGAGAATAGTAGACCAAGTTGCTCAATATAAGAGCTCTACAATGAACTTGTGAAATTACCCAACAAAGCTGATAATCGCATTTGACAGCAACCGATTCGAAAGAAACACTGATTTTTGGGATTTTGAAGAGCAAATAATAGAATCATTTCTTGGCTATAATATACTAAGTAAAAACTGAACTTAAGCAAAAAATAAAATAAAGGATTTACTCTACGAAATAAACTTATTTTAAGAAAACAAAAATTTATATACGAGGGTGGATTGATAAGTTTCCGGCCTGACCAAGAAAAACAACGTTTTTAAGAATTTTTTTTTATTTCTCAACATAATCTCCTCCAAGGCTGATACATTTCTCATGGCGGTGTTCTAGTCTAGTAATGCCTTCTCTATAGACTGATTCGTCAAGCTCCTCAAAATACCCATTTACAGCTTCGATTACTTCTTCATTGTCCGCAAATTTCTTACCGCCAAGCCATTTTTTGAGGTTAGGAAACAGATAATAGTCACTCGGGGCTAGGTCTGGAGAGTAGGGAGGGTGCGGCATCAATTCAAACTTCAGATCGTTGATTTTAGCCATCGCAACGATTGACTTGTGCGCTGGTGCGTTATCGTGATGACACAAGATTCTTTTCTTCGCCAGATGAGGTCGTTTAATTTTCACCTCGTGGCTCAAACGTTGCAATAAGACTGCGTAGTATTGACCAGTGATAGTTTTACCCTTTTCAAGGTAATCAATGTATATAATACCTCTTGCATCCCAAAAATCATTGGCCATAACCTTGTTCGCTGAAAAAATCGTTTTTGCCTTCTTTGGAGTTGGTTCCCCTGGTCCAATCCACTGTTTAGATTGTTCTTTGGTTTCAGGAGTGTAGTGGTGGACCCAAGTTTCGTCAACGGTTATGAATCAACGCAAAAATTCGCTTGGATTATGCTTATACAACGTAAAATTGGCGGTAGAAATGTTTTTTCGAATCAATTTTTGGTTTTCCATTTTCAAGAAAAACACAGAGGCGTCTTGTTCAGTGTGCTCTCAAATCTAAACTAACATGGCGATCGGGCTGAAACTATAGCTACAAGCTATCTAAGAATGGTACTATAGAACGCCACCTCAAGGTAGGCCTAGTGGCGCCATCTCTTGGTCAGGCCGGAAACTTATCAATCCACCCTCGTATATGCTTTTTTTGTTTCATATTTTATTTACAATCTGTCTGTTGTTAGACAATAAGTTAATAATAAATAAACAACAAAATTTGTAAATATTAGAGCCATTGAAATTGGCTGCATAGGCAGCCACCCATTCCTCCCACTTTAATTTTCAAGATAAATGAACGTTTTTTGGCTTAAATTCACGTCTACGTTTTAAAACCGTATGGTGATTTTTTATCTTTCAAAATGGCAGAGTTACAATGGCGCCAAAGCAAAGCAACTCCATAATTTAATCGCTGTTTCAAATCCTATTCCCAAAAAAACATACCTCTGTATATACAATTTAGATACTTATGAGGTTGCTGATTATAAGCAATTTATGGGTTTTTTAAAATGGTGAATCCAAGATGGTCGCCGAAGACAAAATTCTCATTTTACTTTATAATCCAAGTTGGGCATGCAAATATGCATTTTCGGAGTCGCCAATAACAAATCTGGTATTGGATTATGGAGTATTAAATTATGTTCATTTTTCATAATGGCGGGGCTACAATGGCCGCCAAAAGACTAATCACTATTTGTAATCTTATTCTGTAATTTCCCAAGCAGATACTTGTTAGGTTGCTCATTGGTTTTTCAAAATGGCAAATTCAAAATGGTCGCCGAAAAGAGAAAAATCATTTTACATTATAAAAATTGAGTATGCAAATAAAGGCATTCGGGTTAGCTAATCACAAATCTGGTATTAAATTATGGAGCTACTTTGCTTTGGCTCCCTTTTTTAAAAATACCATACAGCTTCCCAAAATAGACGAGAAGACGAAAATTGTAGGCCCAAGTAACGTTACAATATCTTACAAATTTAAGTTTGAGATGAATGGCTAATTTGACAGAGAATGACAAAAATATATACATTTTTCCGTAGATTCCGGTAGTTTCAGAATATTTTACTTTCCATCCCAAAGCATATAAAAAGATTCCCCATTTTGTTTTATATTCTCTTTAATTTAATAGGGACGGTTAAAATTTCCCAATTTTAAAATTTTTTCATAAGCCTAAATGAGAAATCAGTCCTAGATAAAAAATTGGAAAGACACAGTTCCAAAATTTTTTACAATCGAGAGCTAAAAATATAAATTATTGAATTGAGAATTGGTCGATGTAGCGGAACAAAATTCGTAACATATATTTCCCGCAATAGTAAAGGAAAAATAAAACAATATAGAGGATCGTTTTTAATTATTAATGTAATCTAATCATTTTTTTTTTTAAATTAAGTTTTTTTTTTAATCAGATAACTTAACTCTAAAATGTGAAATTCTGGCATATTGTTTAAGTTTTCAAAAACTTTAGATGAGGTTTTCTTAGATATACTTTTTTTTATCGCCTCAGAGTCCTAATCTCAATCTTATTCAGCACTTGTGGAAACTTGGAGCAAAGAATAAAGAACGAGAAACTCTTAGCAAACTGAACTTAAAGGCCGCGCCACAGGAGAGGTGGCGAAAAATTGCTAATACTTATTTTGAGGGATCAATGCCAAAAAGTCTTAACGAAGTTATAAAACTGAGAGGATATCGTACATAATATAAATAAAATTGTTATTGCAATATAAAGCCAGTAAAATTAAGGGTTATGTCAGGTGTACTAAGACTTTGGTGGTGCTGAATTAAAGACATTTTTTTAATTTTTCTTTTAGAATTTATGGTAACTTTTTATTGAATTGTTGTTCTTATTTTTGTTAATTGTTTATAATATAATGTATATTTAAGAAAATCTCATCATTAATTTTTTGAAAATTTAAGCAATATGGAAGAAATTCATATTTTAGTGTCGCCTGCTTTATTATCAATTTTGTGGCACACGTTTTACTTATTTTTTAGTTACTTTACGGAAATGCCTCTAAACATCAAAGAATTTAGTTTCATGAAGAACAGTTGAAAAAGAAATCGCTGAAAGTTTTATTTCAGGATTTTTCTCTGCATGATATAGCAAAAATTATGTCCAATTAGTGTTTATAAATCAGATATTGGACATTGACAATACATCATATTAATTTAAACAAAAAGGCGTCGTAGAATTTTTTTTTCTGGAGAATTTGAAGAAAAGATGCTAAATAGAAGTCAATATATATATTTTTTTTTAATACATATTTTGGACTGACAAATTGAAAAATTAACCAAAAATCGCAATTTTTGTATCTTAAACACTATATTCTGCATAATAATAATAATCGTAGTTTCTTATTTTCCAGTTGATGCTACTTATGTTTGAAAAAACTTTAAGGGCATTATCGATCAGCACAGTGAGCTTTTATTATATATATATTCCTATAAGTCCTACAAGGACTGGAGGGTCGCTATTAATTAGGGGAAATACATCAATTTTACAAGTTTATGAGTTGAAATTTCTCTTTACGTGTTATTGAGCGGCGGCAAAAAATTGTTCAACTCTCTAAGAGAGAAAATAAATCTATAAACTATAATGATTCATTAAATTTTCCTAATTAGATAGAATTTGTAACCAAATAATAGCCGAATATTTATTAGGTGAACATTGTGCAACACTGCTGCACTTCTTTCCCATCATAAACTCATTAAACAACACTGCTGCACTTGACAAATTGACGTAACATACTTAACCTATTGACTGACAGCGGCTTAACTACACATTATTTCAATTGCAACCGACTAATGCACTTTAATAATTAAGTAATGTTCTGCAATTTAAACTAATTTAATGACCGGAATCTAAACCATTTCCAAACCAAGTGCTATCAAATCGCGATACTCAACAGACCCAAAATAAAAACCCAAAATCAATTTACACACATTTTAATTTTATTGAAAGTCATGAAAGCAAAGTGCAACTAAAAATTTATATTTGCATTTCACTGTAGTAGTAATTGCAACAAAATCGATTTGCAAATAAAACAATTTTTAATTACGCCCATAGCAATTGGGCAATTGTAGTTAATTGCACGGCCTTAAAATAATGGTAGTAAACGGTGTGCAACACTGGCCCAATATCACAATTACGTAATAATTTGTTTATAGTTATTGCCAGTCCGCGTTGAAATAATGAAAATCAATTAAATAAAATGAGAACATTAACATATAAAAATAATAAATAAAAAATAACTATATCGGGTGGAAAATTTAAAATTTTTAAGCATATTTTGGGATACTCCTCAGTTTTTCTGCTTTAAAAGCATTAAATAAGTAACAAAAAGCTGTTAAAAATCAAGTGCTGACAAATTGTGATACACAAGCAAAGGTTGTGCAACACTGGCCCACACTCAACACAATTTCGAAGTAATTTGTTAAAAGTTATTCCAAGCTCGCGATGAAATAATTAAAATCAATTAAATAAAATGACACCATTTACAACACATTAACATATAAAAACATAAAAAACAAGATGGAAATATTTTATAAACTACGCTATACTCTATAAATTACGAGCAGCTTCATGCTTCAATATGGTAAGTATAAGTATTAAAAATTTTCCTCATAACTCTCAGTTTTTTAATTAACATTAAAAGGAATTATTTTATTTAGAAAAAATTGGAATATTTATACAAAATGTATGTAAAATAAAAGAACTATTTTTTTGAGCTTGTAGAAAATATACATATAAGTTCCTCTAACTCCGGGTGGAGCGTAGGGCCAAAAACCCTACCTGAAGATCTATAAAAAAATATAAATAAATCTGCTTTGGGCTTGATTTCTTGGAATCATTATTTAAAAAAATTTCAAGGTAGCTTAATTCGAAATTTTTTTTCGAAATTATATCTTCCAACTTTCATTCATTCCATTGAGTACTTTCTAATAATACAATAAATTGATATGCTCCAGTGAAGTAGTGTATAGTGTATAAAAAATCAAGTGACAGTAAAATGCATTGGTATGTAATTATTTATTTTACCTATAATCGATTGGTTCATATAAAAATATATACGATTGTGTGTGTGTGTGTGTGTGCCTGTTTGTGTTGTGAGATATTTACATTTTTTATTACTATGCAAATTGCACAGTTAATTGAACAGGGGGCAACGTTTCAATAAAGATGGAGTGCTTTTCAATTACAAACATTTTAATTTTAATATTTAACTCGTTATGGGGTAGTGTGTCAATTGATAAGGATGCTCAGGATCAGGACAAAGGCTTCAATAAAATAATTAAAATATTGGGAAGAGCTCATAACAAGTCGACCAATTTTCTAAAAGAAAAAAGGTAAAAATATATGCATGCTTATGTAGTTGGTGAGATTGTTTCTTTAAAGGATAAACTAAGCTCAAAGTCCACATACCAAAATTGGAGTACATAGTTGTTTGTGCCTTATACGAAAGACGATTTAAAATTAATATTGACTGTTCCTTTGTAAATGTTTATGTTTGCAACTTAAAGTTGATTTTATAGTGTGATAGTGATTCCTTCGAATATTTTAGCTCTTCGATTTTGAATCTTTAAATGGGCGTATATAACCGAAAAGTAATTTCTCGTTAAAATAGTTTTTTACGAGATCTAAGCAATGCTTTGAATCTGGTAAAGAAGGTGGTAAAAAATATAAAACGGTTCACATAAAATAATCATATGAGATATATTTTTATAGAAAGCCCCGCCACCTGGAAGTATTGAAAAATTAAAATTTGTTCTTCATTGTTTTTTTAATAATGATTTTATATGCCAACTTTTTGATGGAAATAAAATTTTCTACCGTCGTTAATCCGTCATTCAATGCACTTTAGCGCTTAGACGGAAATATGAAATTTTCCGATACAATCTTGACCGAATAATGAATATTAAAATCCCTTTTGTAGTATTTACCAAGCACCTTAAAACATAAAACTTCCTACAAATTTGTAGCCCTCTAGTCCTTACCGAAAAATTGTAAGTCGGTTTGATGCAGTAATTTCATCATGCATGGATTTACCTTTAGCTTTTAGCTGGCCTCTTTTTTTTACGTTACGGACATTAAAAAGACCTTTACAGGACGTCGATTCGCATTACAGGGAGATGGCTAAGAGCTCTAGCGGAAAGAGAATGGGGCATGGTCTCCGGTTGTCGCATCTTCCGAGCACTCTGGCCGAGATATGATCCAAAGCGAGTATCTCAACTCCTGCGCTTCTATAAAAATAGGACTAGGATGGTAGTAGGCGTTATAACGGGTATTGAACCATAGGGCAATTGGCTGAGAGGTTGCACGTTCCCCCTCACGGACTCCTCCGCAGCTGCAGAGATGACCAAGAGACAGAAAGCATTCAACACCTGCTATGCGACTGCCCGGAGCTTCTTAGAAGACGAATCCAGTTTCTGGGTAAACCATTCTTTGTGGATCTGGGTAGCCTAGCTTATGTGCTAGACATAGCGGATCTGGCAGCTTTCGTCGAATCCTTAAAATGGTTCTGCAATATGAGAGACTTACGCGATTGGGGATGACCTACAGTTTTAGATTCTCCTCCACAATCCCCTTCTCTTCTTTTAATCAGGCAACACAATGGATCTCTCGGCCTCTGGGTGATCTCAGTCACTATCTGAGCTGCATGTACAACCTATAGGCTATTGAGAACATCGCTTGATGCTTCGAATCTTGTATTCATGCTTGGTTCGTTTATTTCATTTACAAGAGAGCTTTCATATAAGTATTTTTATTATTGACATCATGAATTTTGTCAAGTATGCATTATATATATCCGAGTTAAAACTTTAATTTACTAGATTTCCTAGCGACTATTATCTGAAGAACCTCATTGAGATCAACCCCCAAGTCACAATAAATTGACAGTAACGAAAGTTGACTAAGTTTTAATTCTCTTTATTATCGAAAATGATCTCTCGACCCTCTCATTTGTAACGCCAATCGTTTAAAAGATATTTGATACTTGATTGTTGGGAATTTGCTTGAGTCACAAAAGGCAAAAACGTCCAAGACACTCAGTCTCTTTCCACACATTGTACAATTTTCTACACTATAATCTATACTCAGTTTTTGCAGCTGATTCTGACACTTGAAATATATCGCAAGATTCTTTCAATCCTTAACTTTTTCAATTTAATATTCGCAAGCTCGGAATTTTCGCATTTTCATTGAGAAATTTATCTGACAAGTTCTGAATTAGCGTAGTGGCTCCTACTTGGAGCTACGCTATCTATATATTGCCTGCCCCACGACCTCTATCTGGATGCCGTGGACATCCAAACCAACAGGCACGTTGGGCAATATAATAAGCGTCTATCCAGACACAAGAACAGGCTGGTGAAAAACTTACTGAATGATAATCCACTAAGATGATTAAAGAGGCGATCGTTAAAAAATGTAATTCCCTAACTTCACCATTAATTAATCTGACGGCCTGATTTGGCCATTGATTATGGCAATTGATGACCAATTATGGCCATCAGCTACACCCTGATTTGGCGGCAATAAATCATGTGATAAATGTGTTGTGACGCAATATATAAAAATTAATAAAAAAAGAACAAATCAATTTTCATTGACAAATTTGTCCGACAAATTCTTAATTAGCGTTTTTGGAGATGAAAGTAGAATATCGACGTACTCTTTATAGAAGTTTCGATGTGACTCTTGAAATATGGTTTTTGTATTACATAAATCTCCTGGAAAAAAATTTTTTTTTGCGCCTTTTCTCGTTCTTATTACAAATTATTATTAAGCTTGTTCACGGTTGAGTGCAAAACTAAATAATTTGGCGGAAACCAGGTAACTGATAATGAACTGGCTTTATCGTACTGCTGCAATCGTCCACGATTTTTCAGAAATTTCTTCTAATCCGATATAAATGATATTGAACAGTTCTATGAAAAACAAAATACTATCATGGCGTTCAATAAATCTGGTGTCGCAAAAACGGACAGGGCTTCTTTACTTGCATTCTGGGGTATGTTCTTCAATCAAGTATTCCGAGCTTTTAAAGATGGCCATAATAGTTTTATTGAAATCATTAATGGATACAAAATCTTCAACAGTGACTGTTCGCCACGACATGTTGCGCGCTCCATTATAACCTTACAATGCTTCTGGTTCAAATTAAAATTCGCGCAACGCATCTTAATAGCGTCAATCAATGTTTAAAAAACTTGCTCAAAAATCGGTATAAATCCTACAAAGTCATCTCAAATAATGAGTTTCTGCAGCTCTTCGTGCACTTCTACATATTTTCAGTTCTAAAAACTGATTTTCTCAAATAGAGAGTTGAGCGTGCGTTGCAAAATATCCTTCATAATATAAATAATAAAAATAAATCAAACTCTCCCAATCTTTACCGCATAGTAATTTCGGTATAGTTCAAAATTTAAATTTAATTAATTTTAAAATTTTACATGCAGTTTGCAGAGCCCTACGCAACAAAATATAGAATTTCACACAATGCCAGGACACACGTCAAGTTGCTTCATTTGTTTAAAAATTCTGTTATATATAATACTAAAACAATATGATGTGCGTCATCTTCCTTTGGCAAGTTATTAAATTTTTGCAGTAATTCCAACCCAAAGCCACATTCATTAGAGCCAGATGTTGCCAGGAAACTGCAGTAGTTTGTGCCACCTACGCTGCGCACCCGCATTTGAGGTTAGCTTTGCGGATCAGTCAGCCCGACAAGTCAAATGCTGACAGTTTTTTCTCACATCTCCTACTACTATTTTGTGCTGTTGCATGCAACAGCAGCTGTTGGCATAGTTCACAGCTCGGTGGCGTACGGCATGTGGCACATTTGCCACTGCGCTTCATTATGCAAGTTTCCTGCAATGCTCTCTATGCATACCAAGGCATACCAGGCTCAGCCAGCCAGCCCCCGACAACCAGCCCAGGCCAACCATCTTCCTTCCTTCCGTTTGGCATGCCTGGAATTGTGTGCGGTGTTATGTTGTGTTTTGTTGTTGTTAACGTTGTTCATCTTGTTGATGTTGTTGTTGCTGTTGCATTGTTGTTGCCGGCACACAGGTTGCAGCTGAAACATTATACAAACCATTGTGCCACGACAATGCCGCATTATTATATAATGCGCCCATGTGCCCTTTCGTCCTGTGGGCCACATTGGCGTTGACCTCAGCGCATATGTCAGTGGGTGTATGTACTAGTCAAAACTTTTTGACATGTTCGTGTACTTGAAATGTCAACTTTCGTGGGTGTGCAAGAGAAAGCGTTAAACAACACTCAGAGAAAAAGTGTCAAAAATGGAAGATGGTATAGGAATATAAGATAACATTGTAGCCTATAAAGATGTAATAATAAAAGTTGCATCCGAAAAGATTTTGCTTAATCTCTGAATTTATGGCAGTTTGAATGCAAATACATACATATGTCAAAAAATACGCATATCTGTTGCATATTAGCATAGCAATATAGGGTGGCCCATTTGTAGGTTTGGTTAAAAATTCTATTTTATTCCTATATTTTCCAACCAAATTTGGTTAAGGCAAATGAAAATTTAAAACTGCTCCTATGAAAATATCGTAATATTCGATAATTTTTAATATCCGCAAAGAATGGTTTACCCAGAAACTGGGTTCGCCTTCTAAGAAGCGCCCGGCAGTCGCATAGCATGGGTTGGATGCTTTCTGTCTCTTCCTCATCTCTACAGGGGCAGCAGAAATTGTGATGGGGAACGTGCAACCTCTCGGCCACATTGCCTATGGTGCAGTGCCCCGTTACAACGCTCAGTGCTCAGAAGATGCGACAACCGGACACCATGTAATATTCTCTTTCCGCCAGAGCTCTAGCCATCTCCCAGATTTTCCATACGACGTCCTGTAAAGATCTTTCTATGTCCGTAACAGCAATGTTAGCTGCAGGCGCAGAGCCGTTCCTGGCGCACTGGCATTTCCCCTTTTCCGGCTGATAATGGTCCGTGGTCTTCAAATTCCATTCAGATCCGATACAAAATTTGACGCAAAGTGGTCCTAGCAATCTGTAATTCTTGTGAACGATGCAGCGTCGGTGTTTCCGGAGACTCGTTGAAACTTGGGACGGGAATGTTTTGAGTTATGAGTGTTTAACAACCAAACCAACAGATGACCCACCCTATATATTTGACTGGCATGCAGAAAGATTTTGCGGATTGAAAGCACTTGACTTTGAGCTGGTAAACGAATTCACTCTGTGGGTTTACAAAACTTTTGAAGCTAATCATCACATGAGGACTTTTGTGGGCACCTAGTCAATTGACGGAAAATCTTTTGAATTTTGGAATCCCAAAGAATAACAAAATAAGGATTACAGCACCGTATATCTGTTATTATGGATTGCTCATAAGTCCGCGCATCTTCTGCATAGCCTTTTGTCAAGAACTGGGCGACCAGAAGATCTTTTGTACCTATACATTTAAACAAACTTATTTTATAGTATTTGTGAATTCCTTCGAATATTCTTATAAAGGAAAGTTTTCTGCATATTTTGATTAAAGAAAGTTTATTTGTATATATTATATCTTTCAGTGTACTTTTATTGTTAATGCTAGAAACTTTTCCCCCGTCTTCGTTGAGCTTTGGATTTTGACACATTTTTAATTGCACATCACATAGGCGGGGGTCTTAACCAAAGAAAATCGCGTATGGCTATATTGCCTGCCATATTTGCAGCCTTAACCTTTAGGCTTGATTTTCCAGTGTATGCCAAAGTTAATTTAGCAACCAAACAACGCCCCCCTACTTGCCTCTTTATGTCTTTGCCTTGAAGGCAGTCTGAGTTAGAAATAATTGGACATCGTTTGAGAGCAGTCTCAGCCAGCTCATAATGCATATTTCATAGATAGAACACTGACTCAGTTTCTCAGCTCAGTCTGTTACATTCTCCCACATACACCGTGTATGCATGGATGAGACACGGAGATACACACACATACAGTGCCTCCCACTAGCACTTGAGCAATCCCTGGAAGATAATCTCCAAGGCGTTTGTTTGTTTAATAAACCTTATGTGTGTGTGCGTGTGTTTGTGCAAGAGCGACCCAGTGGGAATTAATGGAATAGAGAGGTTATGCTTAAAGAAGTTTTCGTTTAACTAAAGCATAGAGTCACTTATATTTGATCTTATTTAAAGCTTTAGTTAAACATTATTAAAATTAATTTAGATTATCAAATACATAATCGGCCGTACTCCGGAAAACGAATATTTCATATTAAGAAATTAATGTAATGCACCTAAAAAAACTGAATCGCCTTGAATACCTTTTGACCACCAATTCCCACTGGGTTCATTCGACTTACTCCTATCATATAAGTAGTTTATTTTACTCTTGCTCGTTACTCTCCCGTATCAACAGCGCCACATCCGCCGAGGCAACAGCAGCTTCAGTTCCTGCTCCGGGAAGCGTATGCGTCAAGTATAATGGCTACACTTAACGCTGATGAATTCATTAATTACATACTTTTTTAATACAAATAGTTAACCCGCCGACAGTTGCTTTACAACGCTTTATACATATGCTCAACTAATTAAATTACATAGCTCTGCACAGCACATAAACTATAAATTTATATAAATAGGAATGTTTATTTACTTGTTTAAGCTGGCTACTATGTATGACCAGATGTGTGCTTAGAAAATTTGATTAATGCCCGACATTATTTAAAGCCAAAGACAAAGCCAAGTGGAACCAAGCGACAACGCCTTTAAGCCGTGCGAAGCCGTCAGAGAGAACGTTGACATAAACGGCGACCACTTAAGTTGCGACCACAGCAAAATCCTTTTGAGCACCTGCGACTTTTATGTTTACCTGGCAGCTGCTTTATGTTATTTTTATGCTTGTTATCATTAGTTTTTATAGAACTCGGAGTTACCGGCACGGCTTTAAAGCTGCCCATAAAACGCACGCGTGGGAGCAAAAAAAGCCTGACTTTGGCTCACTGTGTCAGTGGAGAAATGTCGCCAACTACCTTGCACTAACATCCGTGCGTGTGTGTGTGAGGGGTTTTTTTTTGTAAGAGTATGCGTACCTTTGGGGCCATTTGGAGCATGCATGACGCCAAACATACGCACACAGATACACATCAACAACTTCAGTCAGTGATATATATGGCTGATGATAAAACATACCCTGCAATACCCAATGGGTATATTAAGAATTGCATCCACACTATACCTAAAGGAAGTACGGTTGAAACTTGGCCTATTTCTAAAACTTCTTAAGTTTCTTTAAGCTAAAAATGAATTCACTTTCTCTCGATTACATTAAATTTTTTTCGCACAAATGCACCATTTAGTTATATGGGTCATTTTAAAAAGTTTGCCGCAGAAACTATAGTTCTTAAATGCATAGGTTTTTTTTTCAACATATTTAAAAATCGAATTAAATAATGATTTCCAGTGGTAGATCCACGAGTGGTTTTCGGATAGATTAATTTTCATTTTTGAACGGTGGTAGAGGGCGCTATTACATATTTTTTGGATATTATTAATTTTGATAAAGTAGTTGAGTAAAGTTGATAATTTTGGCAAAGTAAATTAGGGTTGGAGAGTGTTTGGGAGCGCTCTCATTGAACACATACTTAAGGGAAATAAGTATACATACATACATATATGCATATATTATTTCTGTAGTTAATCTATATAGACATAGACGTATTTTCGTAAATTTTTTTATAGTATTTAGAGCAAGTAATACAAAAAACATAATAAAAATTTTTATCTTTAGCTAAAATAAAAGAAAAAATATTTTATTTTATAAGAAATAAGTTTATTTGCCTAAATAATAGGCCTACAATTTTAGGAGTATAAAAGGTTTTTGAGCATAAGGCTGTGCAGTCTAATATAAAAAAATGTGGTACAATCGAGACGGTGCCCCACAATGGAATACCCTGTACTTTTTCACTCGAAAAAACGTTTTTTCGGCGTATTTCTACTATAAACTTTCCAATTAGAATTATTTTTTTTTTTGTGAAATTTGATATTTGTACCTATAATGAAACTGGAAAATTACGTCAAAGAAGCTATTTAAAGTATATGGGTTAAGTTTTTAGTTGATATGTTGAGGGGTGTGGGAGAAAACACGGTAATCGATTGAGGGGGTCCGCATCGATAAAATTTGGAAGTGGATTTGTTCATAAAAGCCACATGAACCAACTTACCAAAAATTTTTATTCGAGGTCACTTGTTAGAATAATTAGGAAGACTAAAATATTGACGCAGTTCGTATATTATTAACTATAGCTTTTGCTGTATTTGTCCGATTTTGTTCATGTGTGGAACTATAAGGCATCACTCTGTTAAATTTCGGATGAAAGTACTAACCGGTTTTGCCAAAAACCGCGAAAATCTACTGGGGGGAACGGGTGAAGATATTGACATGATTCAATAAACTTCATCTTCCCAGGTAATATGCGCACCAGCTGATAAAGTTTGGTGTTTCTAGCTCTTCTAGTCTCCGAGATCTAGGCGCTCATTCGGTCGGACGGACGGGCGGACGGACGAGGCTATAATAAGCATTTTGGTATAAGGGACTTGGGGTCTGCTGCGCCTCCTTCTGTCCGTTGCATACCTTGCACAAATCTAGAATACCCTTTGTACTTTTAAGTACAGGGAAAAACTAAGCTGACAATCGCTATCTTTACGTAAAATAATTTAAAAAGCTGTTCTTAAAAATAATTTAATTTAAAGTATTTTCAATCTGATTAAATATTTTAATTCCAATTATCATCGTTGAAAACGATGGCCTTAAGCAATGGAATTCTTATTTAAAATGTATAATGTATAATAATACAATAACACTTTTTGCACTGACGATTAATTTATTTAATTTTAGAATAGAAGTGAAAATAAAAGGCTTTAGCTAAATAATAAAAAATCATGCCGACTCACCTGCATAACCTATTCTATTGTAGTTCATATGCATAAAGTTCATTATTATTTTAATAAATTATTAATTGCTCTTAAAGCCAAATAATAACAAAATAAATAACCAATTTGGCTACAGGGCATCACAACAACAACAAAAAAACACTGATTACTCAAACTTAAAAAAAAACTTTAAAAACACTCACACTAAAGCAGAACTAACTGCTTTTAATTCAACATACACATACACACGCGCTTGCATTTTAGAATAAGAAATCAAAGCGAGCAAAGAGATCAATTATTAAACTCTGCACACCCACACACACGCTTGCACTTATTACATTCACTGCACTAAAAAAAAAATAAAAAAACAAAGCTGGCTTACATTAGCGCGCATTCTTTCACACCCACGCTCATTATAAGAATTTTCAATTTGCATTCCTTTTTACACTTTCACTGGCAACTTGTATGCGCATTTTATTGATTTACTTGATTTACTTATTTAAAACAATGCAAAGTATAAGACAATTATTTCCAAGTATAGCTAATTATTTCATTAACTATTTTAAAACATTTTAACACTTTTTTGTAAGGCGTAAACTTATTATTTTTACATTAAATTGCAGAGCGTGGCCGACCGTGTCAAAGACGCGATTTACTGATTTTTTTACACTTTTGTTTTACTTTGCTTACTTTTCGCTCTCTCAGTTTTTTACTCTCGCAAAATTCAAACGCTCCAGCTGGCAATGCTGCGGCTTTGGTGCTGTTCAGTTGGTTACAAAATAGGATCGCATGGATGTAGTAGTAAAGGGGGAGGTGCGAGCTGCATGAACAACAAAGCCGAGCAGCATTACGTCACAGTGCCATGCCTAACTCTTTCTCTATTTATTTTTATGCTGCTTTCTTAAGTGCTCAGCGCAAAGGAATTGCTATTGATGTTGTCCTATTCGCACTGCTTATTCGTTGGCAGGGTGAAGATGATAAAAAAAGCAAAAGTGATTTTTAAAGATGTGTTTGTTTGTTTATTGAAGCTTTATTGAGCTAACTGTATTTTTAGTTGAAATTGAATAAAAAATAAATAAAAGCTGTAATATATTATTTACATTGACAAATTTGCTTAATCTCATGTTTTGTGTAAGCTAAATTAAATTGTGAAATATTTTTTTTCAGAAGGGTATCTAGTAGTCGAACCGTGACCGCTTTAGACGTCCTGTTCCCGCTGGTTTGCAGTTGTTGCTGCCACTTACTTTCGCTCAGGCTAAGCTGGCTTAGAATTTTATATATAATATGTGCTATACTTAAAGCAGCATCTGTATCTGTTAGTTTTATATAAGTATGTTTATACATATGTATGTATTTAGTATGTGTATCTTTGTGTTTAGATTTGGTGTGCAATGAGGCCAACTGCAAATAGACTTTAAAAAGCAGACAGCACGCTGCTTAGCATACATATGAGTGGGGCATACACTGCGGGGGAGAGCTTTAGCTTTCAAGAGAAAGACAGAGAGCCAACCGTACTCTATGGGCGCAGTTAGGAGCAGCTACTATTTTCGTTATTAGGCTCGTATCTTATTTTATTTTCATTTATCCAATTGCTTGTTTATAAGTCTATGTCTTTGCTTTTAATTAAAGTTTCATTTCGAGTTTTTTTATTTTGTTTTCGTTTTAGTTTTTTCTCTCTATTTCAACTTGGCCGCAATTGTTATGCAGCGGCCAAAAGTGCAGCCTGGCGCCAACGGGCGGCCCAACGGCACCCTGCAACCTGCTGTGGTGGGGCATGCAGCATGTGGCATGGCGTTGAAGCCCTAGGAGTGCTCCCTATGCGGCTACTTGTGCTGACTGCAATTAATTTATTTCATAAACTATACTGACTGCATGTGCACAGAGTTTATAAACAGTTTTGTCGGCCAGTTGCTGCTTCTTCTTCTTATTCTGTTTATATATTAATTGGGTTAATCACTTGCCCCGGGGCGTATAGTTTCTGATAGCTTTTAGTTGGCTTTTCATATTGTTTTGGAATTTGCTTTAATTAAAACAATTAGCCATTGACAGTCGATAAAAGCAGATATTTAGACAGATGTAGAAAATACTTATTAGAGAACAATCTTCTTTTTGGAGATCTTTGGTTTTATTTAAAATAAGAGTATAAGGAGATAAGAACGATAAGAATAGTAAAGAAGATATTTGAGCAATCAGTTGCTAAGCAAGAACTCCATCTAAGAGGTAACTGGGGGTATACTTCAATGCTCAGCTCTGGATTAGTACCAACTAACAAGCTAATACTGGATTTCCCAGGCCAAAATATAGAATAAAATATAGAAGCGCTTAACAGTATAGAATAGCATACTTTTGTACGGTCTATCTATCTGGTGGCCAGTTTTAATAGCTAAATCAAAACTTAAAGCACTAAATAAAGTGCAAGGAATGGCACTAATATATATCACAGGTGCCCTAAAGACAACTTCGAGGAATGCGCTCAATGCCATCACAAATATACCACCCATCTCTTTAATGGCAAAAGAAATTGCCACATTAACAGCGAGACGCCTAAACGATGTCAATTGCTGGGCAGTCTTGGGATATGGACACTCATCCATTCTAAAAGAAGACGCAAGTGTGTCTGCTACTGATACCTACAGAGTATACCTCTACGCTTCTAGGGAATCGTGGATGGAAAGTCATCTGGGTTAATTAGACTCCATTAGCTTCTTCACAGGTGGCTCCAAACTCATCAGAAAGGTAGGGGCCGGGATCTTTTCGGAGCATCTAAATATTAGGCTGTTCTTCCGACTTCCGGATCACTGCTGCGTTTTTCAGGCGGATATTATTGCCGTTAATGAGGCGTTAGCCTGCTTACGTAACATTGTATTAGAAACTGGTGCAATAAATATATTTTCAGATAGCGAAGCACCATAAAATCACTTCAAGCGCTATCCTCAAATTCGACGATAGTCAACAACTGCCGCAAATCTATTTAAGAAATGGCAAATCAGTTTGTTATTAGACTCATTTGGGGGCCAGGACACCAAAATATTACAGGCAACGAAATAGCAGACGAATTGGCCAGACAGTGCATGACCACTACCCTTCTACCGGATAAGAAGAATATCCGTATGCCGCTGGCCATTTTTAAGCTACAAATAAGAGAAAAATTCAGTTCTCATGCCCAGAGGATGTGGAACAATACACCCCATTGTAGGATTAGTCACCAAATATGGCCAAAAAATTACGCAAAACTCTCATCAAAGCTTTGCGTACCAAATCGATCACAGCTCGGCGGTTGTCAGAGCGGTCACCGTTCACATGCAGCCGGATTAAATGCTCCATAAAATGACTTTTCCAGAAGCTGCAACGATGAGGAAGAGGTGGAATCAGTAGAACACATCTTCTACTCCTGCGTAGCTCTAAGTAAGTTTCATAGAAGTATCTATGAAACTTTTTCCTCCATAATCTAGCAGTGCAAGAAACTACATGCCCGAGGAAGATTGCAGGTTATATCGTAGCAACAGGCTGGGGCTCCTTCTAAGTCTTGTTATAAGGGAAAAGGGTATTAGGTAATACAACGGGACTGTCTAGGCCTAAGTGTGCTGGTTTTTAAGCCAGCGACCGCTTCAACCTAACTTAATCCTAACCTAATCCTAATCAGCTTCCGATACGGCGACATTAGGATCTTTCGAGAGAAAAATCTTTCGACGAATCTTCAGAGCGACAAATGGTGATGATGATTTCTGTATTCGAATGAACCAGAAGGATTTTCAAGCTCGGACCCCACCAAAAGTTCGAAAAATGTGATGAAAGTCTTTTGCGAGCTCAGATATACATACATACTCTTTGAAGTGAAGTACTCCCCAAGACCAAATACCAGATACTCATCTGGTATAAACCATGAGCCATACGAGCTCTGTGGTGACACTGATCTAGTCAGATATAAACAATTATAACGTCTACGTTGGATTGAGCACGTCATTCTCATTGATGAGAATGCACCAGCTAAAAAGGCTTTGGAGCAAAAGTCACTGGAAGGTCGTCGACCACTGGGATGCCCGCCTGTGATAAGGGAGGACGGGCTATGTAGGTTTTTTTTTAGATTTAGGATCACCAATTGGCGCTGTCAGGCTCAATAAATGAAACATCGGCCAAGACCGACAACAGGTTGTAATAGATAGATAGAATTTGTCAACCGAGGAAAAGGGTATTAAATTATAGAGATCCGCGCGGTAGCACAACGTGCCTGTCTAGGCCTAAGCGGGTTAATTTTTAAGTCAACGGCCGCTTCAATCTAATCTAACCTAACCTATCAGTGTAGGATGATGACTCTATGCTCCCACCAGGAGTGACAAATATTATGTTTCTTTACTAAATTGTGATATTTAAGGAGTAAATAATAACAAATAAGCTTAAGCTCATTACCTGAATGCACTTAATAGAACTAGTTCTTAAGTAATAGTTAGTTAACAAAAAGAACTACCATTAGCTCCAAAATTATTTTCTGACATAACTGCCGACTTGCATTTATGACGCATACGCCGCGTATGCAAATTCTACTTTTCGGCACTTCATACCGAATCAAAATAAAATATTGTTCTTTGGCTTTGTGAATTTGGTTCGCTAAAAACTTTTGCCATATGATATAAACATTTTTTTGCAGACACTTTGACGGCAACCACAAAATGCACACACACAGATACGCCGACTTTGAGTTCTGTTTATATGAGTGCTATATAGTACCTACTCTACGAGTATACGGCTTTATGAGCTCAATGTGGGTCAGCTGCACACAGAGATATAAGAGCACAAAGTTTGCCGTGAAGGGTCTCAGATCTGCACAAAATTCAATTCAATCCAATCCAAGGCTGCCTTATAAAACTTTTCACCACTCGTTTTCAATTTCAATGGTTTCGATTTCACACGCCAAACAAGCAGCATATTAACACGCACATACTTTTACTTACTATTATATAGTGCTTTTACTTATTCCTTACTTTTACTACTAACTAGTAACTACATGGTGCAATTGATTTTGTGGCTTTTGGGCGGGCTGACATGACAGACTTTCATGATGAACTCATATAACGTGACTATGAGCAAAGCAAAAGTTTGATAAAAACTTCCTGAGAGCTTTAAAAAGAAATATACGTCAAGGAGCATATGATAGGTCTAAGTTTAGATACTCTTTAAATATACTTAAAATTTTGTTCCTATATGATCTTAATTGCTTTAAGTGCGCTTTAGAAGACTTCGCGAACTAATTCTAGAAGGACGCTAAAGATTTCAATAAAAGCTGGTCGCATCTTTTAGTATGGCCTCAGTACATATTTGAAATTAATTTTAATACTTTTTTAAATACATAGTTTATACATACTTCCTACAGCGCCTTACTCTTCTCGTGGCCACACACGTTTTGGCAAACTTATGTATACATAAAAATTATTTAGAGAAGAGTACATAAATATTTAGCATCTTATGCGCTAAATTTAATTTTAGGCACATTTTTGTCAACAGCTTTTTTTGCTGGTCAAATGCAAATACATACAAAGTATATTTGTACATATTCTTATATGTATATATTTGGACAAACATGTGTTAGTCAGCTAATCTTAAATGTAGGCGAGCAGATTAAAAAAAACCAAAAACGATTTTCATTAAAATTTATGAGTTTACCAATAACACAAATTATAAATGAAAAGAAAAGCCTACCAAGAATTATATGCTGAGTTTAAGAACAAAAATGTGTGAAAAGCCCTAACAAATTATGATAAATATTTTTAAATATAAGGCTATAAATATTTATGATCTTTTTGGATCTGCATTTAGTACATGGCTGTCTATACATGTATGTATGTACGTGTGCGTATGTATGTGTTACAAGAGCTTGACAACAACTTAAATCTTTTACACTATCATTTAAACTTAAACAAATTTAAAACAGAATTTAGTATTTCGAAACTTTTTCACTTTTGTATTTGCGAGGGGCCATCAAATGTGTTTTTTATATGTACACTTCAGTAATAATTTATAAACATAGCGCAGAATTAGTTTTGTAGATAAATAATAATGTTTTGGAACGTGTTTATCGGGTGCTTACTACAGCCTCCTTGCGCGCTGCATCCTGCAGCAGCTGCGTGTCCACTTCATCACCCGGCAGCTGCACATAACGCACCACAGAGCCGCGTATAAAACAATTCTTAACGCTAAGCATGTGCGGATATTTGTCGGGATCTGTGACGCTGATCTCTGTCAGCTTGATGTTGAGATATTGATCCACTGAGTGCAGTGTGCCACAAATGCTGCAAGACAAGATGCCAAAAGTAAAGTAAAACATTTGCAAACGATTTGCCGGCACGCGGTGGGCACAACAAAACAAAAACTTACCTGAGATCGTTTTTGAGCTCCACGACGACTTCTTTGCCCACCAGCGATTTAAAGAAGGAATAGAAGAGCTGTGTGTGTTAAGACTTTGTTTTATAATTGTTATTATTAGTGTTAAATGCAATGTTTACCATTATTATTTTTATTTAATCGACGCGTTGTTTTGTAAATACCAGGGCTGCAAGTTAATAGTTGCCACACTGTGCTATTTTTGTGGGCAACAATATATGGCAAGGCTGTGAGGTAGCAGAATTTTTTAGTTTGAATTTTAAGCAGCATTTAAGGCTTGTGCAGTGAAAACAGCAACAAGGTAATTTTTTGTTTTTGATTATGTAAGATAAGTAAATATATTTTATGCATTTTTGAAATGTTTATTAAAAAAATTTGAACTAACAATGAGCTTTTTAGCGCATGCATGAAGAGTTGCCAGAGCTGTTGAGCTGCCAGACATGCAGAAATAACAGCTGATTGATTTAACTAGAGCTAACTCAACTGTTGTTGATATGGAGTTATTTACAGCAGCTGCACAAAAGCTAAGAGATACAACACGAAAAAAATTTAGTATAGGTAGGAGCTGATAGATGGCGTAAGCGTGCCGTAGAAGCGCTATAATTGATTTGAATTTATATAAGTATGTTATATGTAAATTGTTATCAATAAAATCTTGAAATGAAGTTTAATTAAGTTTAATATAAATAAATATTGCTTAAAGCTAGCTTAACATATTAAATCAGAGCTTAGATATAATTTCTTTACAACTGACAAAATCAGATAATAAATTTATATAGGTAGAATCTGATAGATGGCGCAAGTGTGCCGCAGAAAAGCCTTAATTTGTTTGAAATTATATATAAATCATAATTAGTAAAATATTGTAAGAATATTTAAATTAAATTTGACAATTTGCCAAAATAATAGAAAAGTATTGCTTAAAGCTAGCTTACATATTAAATCCGAGTTTAGATATTATATACCTTTACAACTGAGAAATTCAGAAATTAAATTTATAATTATAAAGGAATTTGATTCGAATATTTAAACAAAGGGAAGAAAACACAAAATATAATGACTTTTTAAAAACCTCGTTAATAATAATATATATTAATACACCTGAAATAGAGAAATGATAATAACTTTATAATTATTATAATTATAATAATTTGTATAAAGAATTTTGACTTAAAAATTAAACGTCAAGAGAAACAATGGCAAGAAAAAAATTAATTAATGAGATTTTAAAAACTTCGTTAATAATATTATTGTATATCGATACACCTTAAAATAGAGCAATTAAATAATCTTTTCTAAAAACTATTTGAATAAATAATAATAAATATGGAAACAAAAGAAATTCCTAATATATTTACTATATATTCCAATATTGGAATTATAAAGTACATTTTTTTTTGTTTTTATTATTAATTACAAAATCGGAATATGATATTATTTGAATATATTTTTTATGTTAGCAGGGTGTAGAGACAAAATCCGGTCCCCGGGGGATCGCTTTATTTCTCGAAATTATAAGTTAGCTAGTATATTTTAATAGAAAAAATCTTTTCTATAATTGAAGAAAAAGTATGAAAAATCCATCTAAAAAAATTTCTGAGAATTTTATTCTCAGAATCTTGTTGGGCTTGAGTTTTACGTAGTATATATATATTTATAGTATATAAATATGAGCTTTTAGTAAAAAGTTTAATAGAAATTGGAGATAATAAGTAGGTATGAACAAAAAAAGACGATTTTAAAATAGAGCGCTGTAGATTTTAAGATCTCATGTATCATTACAACCAAAGAACTTTTATTCGACCTATAGGTTCTATAGCGACTATATGACGTAGTCTACCAATTTTGATAAATTTGGTATAACTTTCGTGGTTTTATATAAGAATCCTTGGGAGCAATACAAGTAAGCCTTGATCTAAGTCGAAAGTTTTTGGTATTTAGTAAGCGATCATATGGACGGGCCTATATATATTGATATCTTTGGTCACCCTGATCGCACCCTAGGCAACTTTGGAGGGCCTCCGCCGTCGCCATCTCAACTACCCCAGAGGGCATTAAAATGTACCTTTAAATCTAAAATTCACATCTTTATATGTTTTGAGCATATTATCATCAATGATTAATCGTCATCGTTTACCTTTACAGCCCGGGACGGGTTATGGCCTTATCTACAACCTTCCTCCATACATCTCGATCTTGTGCAAGTTCCTTCCAATTTCTTATATCGTTTTTGGGGACTTCCCTTTCTTTTAGTCCAAGTTGGCTTATATTCTGGAATCAGTTTCTGTTTCAATATATAAACAACTAAGGATTCATCCAGCTAAAAAAACACACCTTCACTTGCTAATACATTATTTATTGACTTTGACAATTTTTAATTAAATTTAAATTATATTTTAATAACAATTTTTGTTTGACGTTAAAACTACATATTTACAAACATAGACAGCATTACTATAAATTTTTACCTTTGTTTTTGTTTTTTGAGGCTTTCTCTAATGCTAATATACTTTTTGCACTTACTCCAACTAACAAATAAAATTCCAAAATACCTTTTAATGCAAGGCATTTCAATTTTAGCTTAAAAAAAATCACATTTCATGTTTTTATTACAATTTCCAACTTGATCGAAAAGAAGAAAAACATCTCCAGCATATCCTGGATCTTATACACAAGTTTAAAGTAAACGCTCTGCCTTTGACTTATATAAGAATAGAAGTTAATTCTATTGGCTAACTACAAATGGCCAATGGCAAGCACAGCGTGAGCGTTTTGGAGTCCAAAACTCGAAACGCTAATAAATTCGTATGGCCGAACTCTGGCAAACCTCTCTCCAAACTACTGCTCCGAGCTGAAGTAGGAGTTTTGCATAAGATACAGCTTATCTATGGGATTGATTAAGCTGGTGTTCAGATTGGCCAGCATATCATGTGGATTCGAGTGCTGATTGCCCGAGGAGCTGGTGGATTGTAGCTCCAAATTGTTTAGGGATAGCGAATCGGCATCATCGTCCAGTTGGTCAAAATTGCTGCCATCCAGTGACAGATCTGAGCTGCAGAAGCTATCATTCGAATTGGCGGGATAGTCTGTAAAGTAAACATTTTCAAGTTAGTACTTGGCCTAAAAGAATATGGCTTATTGATTTAACTTACCATCTGGCGAGAAGGGCAGATTGGGATTCAACGGCTGACTGGCAAAGGCATTGTCTAGACCACCCAAATAACTGACATTGTCCACGCCATGCTCCTGTTTGACGCTCTTCTCCTCCTTATCGCTATGCTCTTTATCATCCGCATCCTTGCCACGTCCATTGCCACTGCCACCGTTTTGCTTGGCCTTGCGCTGTATTTTCTTCATCTTGGCGCGTTGATTCTGAAACCAAACCTGCACCACACGCACCGACAAGCCCGTATCCTTGGCCAAGGCTTCGCGCACCTTGCGGCAAGGCTTGGGCGATTGGTCAAAGGAGGCCTTGAACTGCTTGCGCTGCTGTGAGGTCAGTATAGTGCGCGGTCGCTTAGGACCACGTCTGCCATCGCGTGGTCTCAGCAAATCCTCCTCATCTAGTCCCACAAAGCCGCAGTGCTGCGCTGCTGCCGCTGCCAAAAACATTTCCTTCTCCAGATCGTGTCTATAGCAAAATAGCTGACCATCCCGCAACATGAACTGCTCTCCTTTTTGCAGTGGCAACCTACAAGCGTAGCATACAAAGCAGGGCAGATGAAAGATATAGTTGGGTATTGGTCGCATGACCAGCTCCTGTGGCAAGATGGCATGACAGCAGGCGGCGCACTTGACGCCAAACAGACGATCATAGTCCAGCTTACAGTAGAGCTTCGAGTTTCTGACATAGCAGGTGTGATGCAGCTGGTGCCCGCAATAGCAGCAGGCCAGGCACTGCTCATGCCAGTTGGCATCACCCACATTCATCAAATAACGATCGTGAATCTTTTGGCCACAACCCTCGCATAGCTCATAGTTCTTTTCGCACTTGATATGACCCACTTCTGAGGAAGAGATAATAATAAAAGGATATAGCTTGATTAGCCTTTTTAGTGCATTATAAAATCGATTTAACTCATGTTTAACTTGGCATTCAAAATGCGTGAGTAGCTGTAACTATGTGTATGTATGTGCTATGTATTATGTACTAAATGTGCGTGTGTGCGTGTATAAGATGGCGGCATATGTGACAGCAAAATTATCATGACATGTGCTGCCAACGGCATCAACAATAACAAAAACAACGTGAAGGAAAACGTTAACGTCTGAAGCCAAAAAGCAAATCATGTGAAAATGTTTTTCCTTCGCAGCGTTTCGCTTATATGCCCTAAGAGAGAGCTTATGCATTTTGGTCTAGAGTTTGTAACACATGGATAAGAGCAAAAGTAAGTGCACATTTTTTTTTAAATTTATAATTTAACAGTGAAATTAACAACTCTTACTACTATTGAGATTCGAGAGAAGCATTATGAGAAAAATTTACTCTACGTCCAATAGGAGGAAGAAAAAGAGACCGGCTAAGAAGGAGATGGCTTGATGACGTCAAAGCAGACCTAAAGACGATGATCATTCACAATTGGAGAGATGAAGCGTGAGAGAGAGTGAACTGATGAAGCAATTGTCCATCTCGGATTGTAAGGCTAAGAAGAAGAATCTACATCTCATATTTTATTTTCGATTCCCATAAAACAATATTATAAAGACAAGGTTTGTATCAATCTTTCTTGTGGCTTATGCTCTAATTACATTAGCTTTAGGAATTTCACATTTTTCGAATTAACTTGGTCCATTATCATTTCTTATATCTGAATCTTCCTATTATAAAACTAATGCCTGAATAATATAGGTACGTAAAATATTTAAAGGTAAGCGAATTTCTTTTCTATTCAGAAATCAGAAAAAATGCCTGTTCCATAAGGACTACAAACTTGTCGGAGGTACTGTAAGTGGATAAGAATACTTATTTAAATAAAATAATTCAAATATTCTATATAACATTCGATTTAAATATTCCATTGTAATGGACGGTAAAAACATTAAGAATTGAAGACTAAAACAAAAGAAAAAACTAAAATTTGTTTTAAAATATCTTTGAATATTTTTGTTTTTAATCGTGGCCAAGATTTTATTTTTTTATTTATGATTCTTTAACTAACTAACTTTAGTAGCTTTTATAGTTTCCTCTTTTTCGAGTTTTTACTGTCTTGTATCATTTCTTCTAACTAAATCTTCATGACTTGCCACTCTCTGCAATTTTGACCAAATCTGACTTACCTTTTTCTTAGCTTTCTTGGGTTTCTATTATATTCTTATTGTATGAAAAGACCATCTATTATTTTTTATCAATTTATTCGGATTTTTCTTTTCTTTTCGAATATTATATTCTTTTCAAACTTTTGAGGTCCGGACTCAAAATCCTCTCGATTAAAGAAGTTTAACATTTAAAATTTGTTAAAAATGAAGTTGCATCTACAAAAGAAGTCTAATCCCTAAATCAAAAATTCTAGAAGCACAAAACCTTCTAGACAAACTGAAATTTTTCGAGCTGACTAGCAACTTCAATCGAAAGGATCATCTTCACCCTAATTTGATGGAACGATTAGAAACTCTAAAAAACTTTCGATAAGTAAATTTGGTGAAAGGCGATTTATGCCTGTTAAGCTTTTGTTTTAACTTAGAGCTGCTCTGTAACAGCTCCGAACAGCTGTTATTTTTAAATAAGATGCTGCCGAAAATTTTTGATTAACGATTTTACTAAGAATATAACTAGAAATTGACTTAGTATCAATACATATATCATATATCAACGAACGTTAAAGTGTAAACTAATTTATTTGCAATCTGTCTAATAACAATTTTCAGAAAATTTTATGATTGAAACACAATATGGCAGGATTGATTGTGCCTGCCTCTGCAATGGGAAGATCAGGCAACGCAGGATCATCAAAGCCTGGGGATCGCCATTTGGCACCAGCAAGCACAATGCAGAAACCACTGCCGAAGTATAATTTCCGCGGCCAAAACCGATAACCGGTTGTAGTGGCCACAATAGTAGTTTTTTTTTTGGTGAACATTTTCGGTATTATTGAAAGTAATTTATAAGCATTTTTATTGTTTAAAGAGTATTCAGTCTTCTCCTCCTTTAACTTTTCTTTAAAGCTAATGCTATTGTTTTTTTGTTGTCATTCTTATTTCGTTGTTTTTATGCTCATCTTTTTGCACTTTTTCTTTTTTGCCCTACAATGACAATCATAAGTGTTGGCAAAAAAACACATACAAAAAAAAAAAAAAATATAAAGAGACAAAATATTTTCTTATCTGTCGCCGTCGGCAACAGCTTGTATTGATAGCTTGTTGATGCGTAATTGAAACGTTAAGTTTAAGGCAAAGAAATGTCAATTGATGCGCCATCAAGGCAACTTGCCAAAAAAGAAGCTGTCTAAAAGCAGTCTTGGCCAAAAAATGTAGCTTTAAAGCTGCACACCTACACCTAGCTCATCAATATGCGAGGCAGGCGAAAAGATGGCGCTAATCTACTGCATGCTCACACACTCGCACACCTACACAATCACACACACACGCATACTTGAAACTGTAAACCAGTCATAAAAATAAAACCAAGTACTAGCCAAAAAATGGCGCTGCTAAAGCTGCAGCGAATATAAAATAAAAGTAAAGCTGAAAAATGAGTAAGTGAGTGTGGGGGTGACAGAGAGGGAGAGAGCGGGGGCACAAAATGTATAGAGCACTTTTTGGGTATGGGGGCGCCAGTGGCAAAGCACGGGGGTGTTATATTTTATAGGGCTGCGGCTCAGTGGCAGAAAAATGTGCATGATTTATGGTTGACACAATGGCGGCGCTGATGTATGACATACCCTTATGTGTGTGTGGTTGTGTGTGTCTATGTGTGTGCTGTTTCTGTGTATGAGTGTGCTAAGCCAGTGCAGCGTAAAGTTGACAGCATAAAGGCAAAGAAAAACAACAACAACAAGAATGTTCTATGTTCAATGTTGAATGTAGTTACAGTTTGCATTTCAAACAACGCCGGGCCCTAAAAGTATGCTACAAAAAAGAAACGCATAGCGTAAAAAATGCGATTTTAGCCAAAGCTCTTTCTATGTTAGCTGCTGCTGCTGCTGCTCGCCCTTTGTTTGTCTATGTATTGTGCAGCGCATTGGCTGATAACGCGAGAATAAAACAAAAAAAAAGAAAAATGCATTGGATGTAAAAGTCCTGGTTCGTAGCCATGGATCATTTGATAAAGCCCCCAACAACGTTGACAACGTTTTGAATTTTTGCTCATACTGTCGAACATTTTCAGCACTTCTGTTTTTTAGAGGGTTTGTGTCAACTGTGTCTATTGTTGATGTGTTAGCTGAAAGAACGTTTGTATGTGTGTGTGTGTGTGTGTATCTATGTGTCTATGTATGCATGTGTGTGCAATGGCTTTTGGTGTTGCTTTTACCCATTGACATTTCGTTTGTGTAATCTAATCGAAATTTATGGCATTTGGCTGCAGTTATATAGCTTTGACTTTGAAAGGCGAGCTTTTGTGTATAAAAAGTATTATGATGAAGTGCATAAAAGACTGTTTAGCTTTTCTATTTTTTATGATATATATGTTTTAATCAAATTTTAAATTTAGAGCACTATAATGAAGAGCTGAAGCGAAGAGAGCAGAGCTCATATTTTAGATTAAATAATAAATAGTGTAGAATTTTAAAAGTTGTATGGTAGATTATGTAGATAATGCAAAAGTTAATATGCTTAGACAGACGCAGTAAAAACTTGATTTTCAAAGAAAAAATTACATTGTTGAATTTCGATAGATTTCAGTGTCCCATATAGTAATGCCAACTTAACGACGTTTTATGTTAAGTAGCATAGGGTAAGTTGGGGCAAACGCGACCTCTCCATGTTTTTCAAAAACGCACCTAATGAGCGAGCTCTTATTAGTGTTGTCATGTGGAGCATTAATATTAACCAAAAATGTAAATGTAAATAAGTAAATGATACCATATCAGTTGTCTGTCAGTCTACATTAAGATGCCCAAACGGCAAGAACTAATTTTTCGTTTTTCCATTTAATTTTTGTGAATATTTGATTATAGAGTGAGATAGACCAAAGAATTACATCTGCGCATAAATGCTACTTTGGACTTCAAAGACATTTGAAAAGTAACATCTTAGACAGAGGGACGAAAAGCCTCCTGTAGCGCATACTAATTTACATGATGATACGCGAGAAACATGGGGGTTAGGCAGGGCAAATGAAAACAAACTCCAAATATTCAAACGTAACATCCTGCGAAAAATCTTTGGAGGAATCTCAGAAAACGGAATATGGCGACAACGATATAATCATGAGTTGTATAGCCTATACGGTCACCCCGACATAATTGCATTCCTTAAAACAGAGCGGCTACAATGGGCTGGCCACATAATTAGAGCGAACGATTGCTATCCTCCTAAACGAATAATGCTTGGACAGTGTGTAGGTAGCCGAAGAAGAGGTCGACCAAAGTTGAGATGACTGGATGGGGTCGCTCAAGATGCTGAGGACTTAGGACTGAGATGTTGGAGAACACAAGCCCTAGATCGCGACGAACGAAGGCGAAAACTACAACAGGCAAAGACCTAACCAGGGTTGTCTCGCCAATGAAGATGATGATGAGAGACTTAGGGGCTCTACCCATATATCATCCAATTTACGAGCATTTTTGCATTACGTGATTAAAACCTAAGCCGAATAATACAGTGGGGGAAATTAATATTATATTATTATATAGTGCATGTATAGCATTGGTGGGAAATTTAGTATCAATTTTTGTATCTACTTCGTTATGAAAAATGACACGGTGGGGCAAATCCAACCTCTAAGCGATAATGCCAACCAGAAGTCCAGCTCGAGACACAAATAGCAAGCTGTTTGGACAGCAAATCATAATAAGTGTTCCTAGAAACTTTTAGCCCATTTTTCAAACATTGGAGGAGGTCCGGACTCGAAAATTCCTGTACTACGCAAGCTTAATATTGAAAATTGGTTAAAAAATAAGTTGCATCTACAAAAGAAGTCTAGTCCCTTACATCAAAAGATTCGGAAGCGCAAAAATTTCAGTACAAACTAAAATTTTTCGTGCTGTCTAGAAATTTCTGTCGAAAGGATCATCTAGACGCTAATTTGGTGGAATGGTTAGAAACTCTAAAAAATTTTCGATCGTCAAATTTGGTAAAAGGCTTACTTTTTAGAAAAATTACCACATCTCAAAAATTAATTATAATCATAAGAAATAAGTGGTTCTAGAAATTGGCTTCAATTTTGTATATCGTTCAGTTAATCAGTTGATCCGATGTCAAATAGGCAAAACCAGTTAATAGGTCGGGTTTGCCCCATCTTCCCCTTTATATTTAAAAATGCCCCATAATTATCTTTCATTCAAACTTTTGTCTTAATATTCAGCAGCTAGCCAAAAAAATATTTATTCTTAGTTTACTTTCTTATTTTAAAGTTAAAAAAAGCTAGTTATATATATTTATTTGAATTCTATCAAGAATCAAAACAAAATAGTTTAAAAAAATAAGAACATTACATACAATAATAGAAATAAAGTTTATATCTCGATATTTAAATGAATGCTGGCAGTCGGTAGATTCAAACAAAACTTATGGTCTAGATTTTCCAATCATTTAAAAAAAATTATTTTGTGTCAGAGAAATTCATTATTTTTTAAAAACTGCTTGAAAAATAAACAGTATCACAGATTTGATGTTATTTATGCTAACACTTAAAATCTTTTTAGATAATTCTGTACATACAGATACTCTAACATTTCTTGAATATTGCTTTTTTTTTTTAATATCTGATAAAGATACTGTTTAGCCACGTGCTCTGCCTTGAAACGCTTCAAAGCCTTTTGCCCAACTTGGCTAGCAATATTTTTGTAATTATTTTTGTTGGCCTTGCCAACTTGTATACAAAACTTGTTGAAAGTTTAACAACGGCAACAAAAACTACTACAGCTACAACAACAACAACAACAAGTGCGACGTACTCATGTCAAATATGTAGATTAAACAGCAAGCAGATAAATGCAAAATCAACTTAACGATAAAAATCATATACACATATAAATAATATTATATCATCATCAGCTAATAGACAACAGCGGCTAACAATTTCAGTAAGTTTTTTTTTCGATTTTGTTGTATAAATATGTTATCAGCAGTGATAAGAACTATGCATGGGCTTATTATCAAAAAAACGGGCGTCGTTGATTAGGATACTTTTTTTGGGGTTGGGGTTGGGGTAGCTCGAGTGTATAGGGGCATATTTATTGACACATTGACAGGCAAGCGCAGGTCTATGAAGATAAATTGGTTGACAGACTGAGCCCATATAAGCTCTGCCACGCAGATTTCTGACAGCTTATGTGAGTTAGACAGTTTGAGTGAGGGAAATTAGCTTTCGTTGGATAGCAACTAATGATGGGCATGGGACTGGATATTTGAAAAAAATGAGGTTTTATTTCGAAACGATCAGTAGAGTCAAAATTTGGTATCCAAATGAGTTCGAGAAAAGAGAGAAAAAGAGATTCAGATTATCCGAAGTTACAAAAAAGTAGTATGAAGCTCCCCGCTAAATGATTCGCTTTTTACCTTCTTTCTCTTCTCCCAAGTCGGGGGACTTGGGCTGATGGCAGCCCCTGTGGAAAGCTCCGGTGGCAACAATGGTTTACGGATGAGTCCAAAACTGAGCAGGGTGTAGGTGTTAGAGTCGTTAAATCCAACACCAGAATCTCTACCGCAATGGGCATCTGGCCCACCGTCTTTCAAGCGAAGATTCATGTCATAGAGGTCAGCGTCCTTCACAAGGAAACTAGGGGAGCAAACATGTGCATTTACTCAGATAGATAAGCTGATGTTAGGGCATTGTCGTCCTGAAGCATCTCCTCCAGGATGGTTAAAGAATGCCATAATTACCACCAAACGTGTCCACCCGAAACAAAGTCGTGCTATGTTGGGTACCTGGACACTCAGGAGTGGATGGTAATACGATCGCTGACGATATAGCACAACAGAGTGCCTCCACCCAGACTACATCTCCTGCGCCGTTTTGTGGTATTGGTTGGTTCACAAACAAGACCATGATAATCATATGAACTGCAGGAGAACAAGCAAAAGCGCTTGTCAAACTTTTGGATATGATCAAGACAAAGGTCTTGGCAGAGCGGACTTAAAACTCCTGGTAGCATACCTATCTGGCCACAACACTTTTAGATAGCATCTACAGAAAACTCTTCAGAGAGCAGACTCTGTCTCGAGGACGGAACCATCAGACAAACACTCTGTGACTGCCCAGCGCTGGTATGGGATAGAGCCTGTCACATGGGAAACGAACGGATTAGTCCCTTCCATCTTATGTCAATATCAACAAAAGAATTACTGCTTTTGCCGTAATTTATGGGTATGGTAGAAAAGATCTTATGGTCGCAGAGCCCCTCCTCTTTGTGAGGAACCCTTACGGGAAACAATTCTATCACCTCCAAGGAGCTTTAAAGGTTTTCCAAAGTTTCTAACGACCTTAGTTCCCTTGGTTGTCCTAATAACGTACGACCCAAAGCTAAAATCATACTTCCAGGCGCCTATATGAATTTGCTCTCAGTCCGGTCCGAATAAAACTTATTGAGTCTTACACACTCTCTTAAAGCATTCTATTAAATCTAAAAAGCTTTAAAGGATTTCCAAAGTTTTTAACGACATTAGCCAAGGGATTGATTGCCTTCATAAGGTTCAACCCAAAATTTAAAGCATACTTCAAGGCGCCTATTTGAAATAGTGGCTCTCTGCTTAGAAGCAATGCTCTCAAGCGAAAGTGAGAAAAGTTATGCACATGGCGCATATTTCCGCACACACCACACACACCCACACACACACAAACTAAACCGTGTGCAGCGTCCCAAGTGAGGTAGACACAACCCGGCAACGAGTTGGGAGCTGCTACCACCACAGTAACCAGATATGCTGAGACGCAGACACATACCTGACACTGAGTGTGTTCATTTCCGTGGTCTAACCTGCTTCCTCATCCTGCTCCTCCTCTCCCATTCACTAACTACTCGCTAGCCAAGAAGGCATAAAGCTTTTAGCACTTGCCAGCTATTAAATTCCTGGCTTAGTTCTAGCTTGGCATCAAATTCAAATTCATGGATGAGCAATGTTGTGCTTTAGATTGCCAAATGATTGGCAGACATTGTGGGCAATGTTAAAATGGCAAATGGCAAATGGCAAACTGCAAACGGAAACGGAAACTATTTGCTGCCATTTTGGCATTGTCAAACAATTCGGCACAAGTCAGGCAGGCATTAATAGAAATTTAGATTTTCATATGCAAATATGAACTTTGCAAATAAAAGGCATGCACTATTTTACTATTTGAGTGTGTGTGTGACTATGTGAGCATGTGTGTGTGTGTGTGTTGCCATGAAAATATTTGTGTGTGCTTAGCTTGGTTAAGCTGGTTTTGGACCCGTTTGGTTAGCAACATAGCCTGGGCAGAAGATGTTGCATCACAAATTGTTCGCACACTTTGCATTTTGGCCAAAATTTTGAAAAGTTTGTGCTGCAAACACTTTCGTTGCAGCCAGCACAGCGTTAAATGGCCAAAAAGCGTTGCATACTTTAAGGCTTATATGGCATACTTTAATCGCCTTTGGTCGTTGGCATAGGTTCATTGTCAAAATTATTTTGTGGTCAACTTGTTTTCATACTTTTGGTCATAGCTACGTCTAACCAAGAAACCAAAACCACTCGCACCATATAAATAAATAAAATATTCATATATGGAAAATTTCATAATATTTTTGATTGCTACAAACATTTAATTTGTTTGCATTTGTATAAAATATTTTCTTTATTGGGCCGCTTTTAACAATTTTGTTTGCATTTGGGTAAATTAAAATTTTAAATTGCATATATTTTATTAGCTTTACTCTTGGGTTCAGTGAGTTTATTTAAAATAATGATTTTATTTGGAATGTCACAAAAAACTGTGGAAATTTGTGAAAAATATATCTAATAAATAAACATGGACAAAGAATATATATTATAATAAAATTCAGAGTATATCGGGAAATATTAAATGTAAATACCAAATACTAAATAAATTTGTATACACAGGCTATAGGATTTAATAATAATAATAATGTAACATATTCAGTGAATATTACTTTTTTTATATTTATTTATTTTATCGGCAATCAACCGATACTAAATTCGCAAATCATTCCTTATATATATTTAAATATATAATAAAAGCCTGCTTAGGTATCAGTAGTTAAATTTCCATTGAATTAACATATTTTACTATTAATAGATTTTAAATTAAAATCTACAGCTTGAAGGTATGCGTTGTTCTGTCTACAAACCTTTTATAATAAAGAATTAATTTCTTCTAAAAAAAATATTTTAATATAACTTTTCTAGAGAAAAGCGATTTTTAAAAATATTTTTAATAAGTCTACATACATTCAGCTGAAATTTTTGGAATAACTTTAAATCGGAATCGATTCATTAATTTTAATTTTTAAGAATTAAAAGTTAACGCTAAAAATAAATATAGCAAATAGTTTTTATGGAATTTAGCTGATTGAATATTTTTAATTAAAATCTATAGCTTGAAGACATACGTCGCTCTGTCTACAAACATTTAATAATTAACAAAAAATTTCTTTATAATTTTAAAAACAAATACAAATTTTAATAACATTTTTCTAGCGAAAAACGGATCTGCGAATAATAAGGCTTTAAATAGATTAAGGTGAAATTTTTGGAATAACTTTGCAACGGAATCGATTCATTGTTTTTCATTTTTAAGAATTAAGCTGAAATTTTTGGAATAACTTTGCGACGGAATCGATTCATTATTTTATATTTCTAAGAATTAAAAATGAACGCTTAAAGTAAATGCAGAATAATCTACTCTTCTAATTCTAATTTAGTAGAAGATATATACACTCTGAACTCTCTAAGTTCTGAACTAGTTCATAATTTTAATCATAAGACAGCTGTTTGTAAATAAATAAATAAAAATTAAATAAATTCCATTTCAAAGTCAATAAAATTTTAAAAGCAGAGGATAAAGCTAAGGATTAAAGATACTTCCTGTAGAAAACTTTAGCATTTTGTTGCTGCGAATATTTTTCTGTCAAGCTAAGTTTTGGGTTTCCAACTCTGGTTCTTGGATTACCAATTAAAGAATATCAAGCCTACAATTAGTCAATTTTTAATATAAATACAAAATTAAAAAAAAATTTTTAAATAAATTCAAAGTAAGCTTAAAGGAAAAAGCTGAAACAAAGATAAATTTGAATTTTCTTAGACAATTTTTTATAGTTTTTTACATTTAAATTGAATACACCTAAATCAGCTTTAAATATGGTATTCCACTCAAAGCTTATCAAAAAGATATTGATATACAAATATATATATTTTTTTATTTATTTTCCTTTCTTTTGCTACCTGTAGAAAAGTGAAATATTTTTTTACTGCGATTAATTTTTCCAAAAATCCTTCAAGTTTAATTTTGGGTTTCTAAAGGCTATTGAGGCTACGTTTAGTCAATTTTTAACCAAATTACACTTTCTTTAAAAATAATATAGAGTATCTAAATTTTAAATAAATTTAAATGAAGCCTAAAGAAGAAATCTAAAACAAAAAATCTATTTTTTTTGCTTTAAGGATTTAATTCACATTTTTTTCATTCAATATTGGATCATAGCCTATTCGTATTGGTTGATCAAATAAAAATAAATATACAAAAAAAAAAATATATATATTAATAACATTTTAGGTGCAAAACTTATTTTAGATAGCTCTATAAATTTTATATATGCTGCTAGCCGATTTTATGATGAATTTAGCATTGAAATTGAACATATTTTAACAATCAAAGTAACTATCGTATAAAATGTAGATGATATTTAGAAACAAAGTTGTCCTTTTTTCTTTATGGACTGATAGCTATTTTTTAACCCAGCTTTATCTAAGAAACTTCTTTTATAAAGCTCTATAAATTGTATATTAAGAACTAGCCGATATTATGGTGAAATTGAAATTGAACATATTTTATTATTCAAACCAACTATCGTAAAATATCAAGATGATATTTAAACAACAATGACAAATATTTTTTATTCCAGCTTTGTCTAAGAGACTTCTTTTATATAGCTATATAAATTATATATAAACTCCTAGCCGATATTATGGTGAATAAACCATTAAAATTTAAAAATTTTTAACATTCAAACTAACTATCGTATAAAATTTAGATGATAGATTTAAAAGCAAAGTTGTCCATTTTTCTTTATGGAGTGATAACTATATTTTACCCAAGCTAAGTCTAAAAAACTTTTATGCTTATATCACCCCTGATTTTCTTACTAGCTATTTAATGTTCCTAGATAAATCTCCTTTAAGTCTACCTTACTTTTTTTACATCACCTAATTAACCTTGAATGTAAAGCCAGACTAACAGCCCATACTTATCATAGCTAGAAAAAGGTCGCCTCGTCAAAGCCAAAACGCTTCCTAGAAAAGACGACACAGGACACCCCAATCTGATTTCCCACCAAACTTTTACTTCAAAAGGCAAAAAAAACACACACACACACCATTTTTTTTTTAAATAAACATTATGCAAATTGCAGCAAGAACAACAAGTGTTAAACTGCCTCAAAACCTAGAATATCACACGCAGGAGGCAAAAATAATTTGGGCCAACTTGTTTGCAGCAATTTTTGCAATGAAGTTGAAGGAGTTAAGTTCAAACCAAGTTCAGCACACAAATGTTGAGAGAGTGGCGCGTACACGCACACATAAACAGACACATAGGCACACACACAGGCACGCACACACAACTATGCGAAAAACGAAAAACGCGGAAAACCCCAGAAAATGGAGCATTACGAGCGAGCACTCTGGGAAAATGCTTAAACTGCCGGTGCAAAATACTTTTGGGAACATACCTGTGCGTCCACTGCAATCGGCAGACAATTTCGATGCGGCAGCTGAGGCGGCGGAGGCAGAGGATGAGGCCGAGGCCGAGCCTGATGACGTAGTTGTTGGAGTGGCCACAGCAGCAGCAGCAGCAGCTGCTGGTGTGTTTGTTGCTGTTGGCGCTGTAGCCGACGTAGCCAACGACGCAGCAGCAGCAGCAGCAACAGCAGCTGTTAATGTGTTGCAGGAGGAGTTTTGATGGTTGTTGTTGTTGTGACTGTTGTTGTTGTTGTGGGGGCTATGTCCTGTGGGCGTTGGGCAGCTGTTAATTGCTGTTGTTGTTTGTTGCTGTTGATGTGCGGAAATTGCAGACGTTGGCGTTAATGAAGCCGTCGAATTGTGGTTGCTGTTGTTGCCGGAAATGTTTGTTGTTAGTATGCTGTTATTGTTGTTGTTGTTAACGTGCACATTGTTGTTGTTGTTGTTTGGCAAGCAACTAGCTGTCGTTGTCATCATGTTATTATTTACATTTGGATGATCCAAAAAACGCGCACCGCCATGATTCTGTTGCAGCGAATATAAACTGCTACCGACTTGATTCAAATTCGTGGGCATCGGATAGAATTCCAACATTTTAGAACACAAAATGGTCTATACGAAACGTTAAATGTACAACAAATGCACACACAATTAAAGTAACACAGTTCACAGCAGTTCCACCAATCTAGAGCCACATAGTTTTAGTTTTCAAAAAACACTTTACACTTTTAGCACGTCAAAAATTTGTTGGCTCTTTTAACGCGAGCTGATTTGAATTTTGAGCTGAATTTTTACTTGCTAGCGCGCTGACAACCAACTGCGGTCGCTGTCAGTTTGCATGTGATCGAACAATCAGTAAAATCAAAGCATTTCACTTTGCTTGGCGAGCCTTAGCAAAAAGTCCCAACCGAATTATGCCCGCATTCGGTCACACTCTCAGCACACACACACACTCACACGCACCTAAGCGCTCACCCTTGCTGCCTTCCTCCCTGGCTTACTGCGCCTGCGCATGTTTACAAAAGCAACAGTAAAGCGTGCAACAGCAACAACAACAACGCTAAAATATCCCAATTGCTGCACGTGATGCTTGTGCAAGGGTTGCGCTTATGCTCACACTCACACTTGCACACCAACCAACACACCAACAACCCCCAATTACCCCTTACTCTAGTACTTCTAAATCCCAACTGCATTGCCTTGCGCATGTCTCAAGTGATTACTTATGTCCCTGTCATTAAATGCCCTAGGGAAATTTACTCATGCATAATTTCCCTAACTCTACAGCTGGCCACACCTCGGCCCAACGCTGATTGGCTCTCAGCTACCCCGCTCTTAGTGGCAACCATTTTAATTTTGTGCGCATGTTATTTGAGCAAATCTCGTTTTGTAGGGGAAATCTTGAAGGCAGCTTTCTTCGAGACTTTTAGCCAACAACAATGCAGCAGGCTTTGTTTTTGTTGTAGTTTTTGCACACAAAGACATACTTACTTATACTTACACAGTGCCAGCAACTTTTTGGCGTGTTCAGTGGACGATGACAACGACAATTTCTTCTAGTTTTCCTTTTTTTTGCTTGAGTTTTTTGTGAGTGTGCCGAATGCCAAGCAAAAAATGGTGGCCTTGCTTTACTTTTTTTTTTTTTGTTCTTTAGAGCGCCACACACACACACACACACACACAACTATATACGTAGCTATTTTTTGCGCTTGGGTTTTACTTTTTGCGGCTGTTAAAGTTGAGGCATAAACAAGGCTAAGTCTAGTTATAATGGGTGTGTGAGAAAAGGTTCAGTCGGAAGTAGTTTTGTAATGGAAGCGCTACACAATGAGCAGACAGACTAAAAATAGCTAGTTTCCAGGAAAAATGTGTTAGTAATATGAGACAAAGCTGTTTTATATATGTAGTATAGTATATTTTTTGCACTGATAAATGAGTTGCTGAGCTATGAAAAGTGTAGGTCTGTGTAGGGAATAGTCTCAAGCATTGATAATGACCAAATTGAAAGTTATTTCTAATTATAATCGAAAAAACTCCTCCAAACACTGCAAGTATGATTTTAACGCTGAATATTAGAAAGTGGCTGGCATTATTTATTTGCGGTTTGAACCTAAATTGTAATTATTGGGAACTGGACTGATCGTCAAGTCAGAAAGAATAGTTAATTCTGTTCATTTTTTGTTATAAACAAAAAGATAACTATCTAACTCTGTAAAATACAATGACTAGCTTTAAGCAAAGCTTAACAATTATGGAATAAAACAAACTAGGTAACTAAATTGGTACAAGCCTCTTGGGTAGTTTTGACCATAATTTTGGTCTTTCTTAAGTATTTGACAAGGTCGAAGTAAATATAGTAAATAAATAGATCTTATACACTGGATTATGTTAAAAACAAAGTTGGTGAAATGTATAAATTGTTGTTGAAAATCTAAAAAATTATATTTTAGAAATTTATATGTTGTACTTAATTTGTAATACTAACAAAATCAAGAATTTCCAAAGAATTGTCAACCAGGGTCGCAAAATATAATTTTTAGAAACCAGTAATTGAATTTTTAGCATTGTGAGTCTAAAAACAGCGTTAACACGTAAGTCAAGAAATTTTTAACGTAATGGATCAAACTTTAAGAGCCATAAAAAAAACTGTACGCAATTTTTTTTTTTTTATTGTAAAATTTACGTTCGAGATAGAATTTTTTTTCAATATGTGCTAAAAATTACGAAAATTTATATATGAATAGATAAATAACGAGCATACCTTAAATTTGACGAAAATAAGTTACAAATATAATCGAATTACTTTTATTATTTCTTTTTAAGTAGACACTCTTTTTAATTTCGAAAAATGGCTTTTTCAAAATATACCGAAATCGGTTCCAGAAAAAAAATTTTTGACTGCATTTTCGGTTTTAGTAGGACATTTTACTGCGTAAATGACTAGAACATGATAAGAATAAGAATATTTAGAAAAATTTTTCAATTTTGTTTTAAATTTCACAGAAATCTTTCTTTTTGATGATATACCATTTAAATATAAAAAAATAACTTCAATAAGCGAAAAATATTTAAATGATGAAGGAAATTCTGCGGATGCTGCTTATTAGTAATTTAATATAATAAAAATATTTTAGTACTTAAACAGCGAAAAACTTGTGTTTTTGGGAGTATTTCCCTTTAGCTTCTTTTTAGCATAATTATTTTGATTTTAGATTATATTAGGAACTTTTATTAAAAAAAACTTACCTATTTTAGCACTCAGTTTTTGGCATCACTGATTTTCTGAAAAAAAAAATAAAACTAAATTAGTTAAAACTTTCAGAGATTGTTTGAGAGCCAAAAACTGACGGCTTGTACTATATGTATATAGTTTTAAAACTTTAAAAACAGTATTTGGGCATATTTTTTAAAAACAATACCGATTTTGTGGTATTGGCAGACTTTGAAAAAAACACGTAAAACGATTTTCATTCATTGTATATTAACCAATTCAACAAAGAACATAATTTGAGTTTTATTTAGTAGAAAATTTTACTGTCTAAAATTATAATTCAGTAAGCATTACCCTAAGACTTTTAGCAAAAAAGATACCAGGCAAAACCCGCAGCAGGGAAGGTAACTTTCCTCTGCCCAGCGAATACGAAAACTCTGTTTTAGACTTAGAACTGGGTTGCAAAAAAACCCTAAAAATTTCATAAATTAAGTATTTTTTTCTACCTCAAACTTTTTGTTTATTACAGAATCCTAGTTTATAGTTTTTAAGGATTTCATTATTTCAAAATTGCTGAGGAATACTCAGCCGTGCTCCGGCAAACGAAAAAACCAATGCGAAAAATTTTATTCGAATTCGTTTTTGCGTGCTTCGGAAATTGAATTATGTTGTCGAGATTTCGATTTTATTTTTGATAAATTCGTATACTATATTTGCTTTATTTCTCCTGTTTTGTTGGCGCGAAATTATTTTTGATTCCTTTTGGGTTGTGCATGCTTTTTTTTGGGTTGATTTAAAAAAACTAACTAAAATAATTGTTAGAAAATATTTAACTTGAAATAAACTATGAAAAATAAGAGCAAATAAAAGATTTCTTAATCAAAAATTAGTACCAAAAAATTCGGCGAAATTTCAAAAAATTAATCCAAGTTGTCATCGTAGGCCACTAAAAATGCATACAATTATTATTTGTCCGACATTTTTTAAGGATTAAATTAATTTAAAATAACTTTGAAACTCTAAGACTGAAACCAAATCGAACCATTTTATTCGGATTCATTTTGGCATGCTCCAGATAACGAATTTGTTTGACAAGATTTCGCTTTTTATTATCAATAAATTCGTTTATATTCCTTATTTTTCCGAAAAATTCGGCTGTTGTGCTGGCACGAAATTAATTTTGTTTCCTTTTGGGTTGTCCCGCTTGGACTGCTTAAAAAAAAAATAATTGTCAGTAAATTTCTTACTTGAAAATGGCATTAAAATAATTGAAGAATAATTAAAAAATTATTTCAGTATTAAAATTTCACTTTTTTAAACCTATTTTGCCGATTCCTTTAAATCCTCCTGAAACAAATTACATCGCTTCAAACCACATGAAAAATTCGGTTTCGGTTGGGACCTTCAAACATTTGGGTTCAAAATAAATTAAATAAAATTTAAATATAAAAATTAAATAAATTTAAATTAAATAACATTTGTTCGGATTCGTTTTCCGGCGCACGGACGTATGTTTTTGTTTGAATAAATTTGGAATAAAACATATTGTTTTGTACAAATTCAAGTTCCAGAGATTCAAAATAAAGTTTTATTTAGCATTATTTGTCTTATGATCTTGCTTTAATCGTTTTATAACCAGAAACCCATCTAAATGTTCGGTATTTTTTAGTTCCCTATCCTTTTGCAGCTAACATATTGGTTCTAAAAAAATGTGTATTACACTCAAGCTATTAAGCAACTCAACTGCTTAAGCACCCTGTATTATCAACACTAATGTAAACTCTTGGACAGTTCAACCAAGCTGGCAACCGGAGCTCTCTGTGTGTTTGTCAGTCCGTCGGTTTGTCAGGACAGGAACGTCAGAGCGTCAAGCAAGATTCAACCGGGTGAAACTTACAAAACCATGCCAACTATTACTTACAAACACACAAACGCCCACATACACACACACACACACACACACACCGACACACGTATCCAGCCATAAAGCAGCAACAAAAAGAAGAATAAAAAAAAAGAAAGAAAGAAAGCATTGTAAAAACGGCAAAAAGCGGAAGCTGCAAAGACAAACCAAACATGGCCGCTGTTCACAAAAGTTTGGCGCTTCTTCTACTTCTATTCCACTTTTACACAGCTACACAGCTCCGAGGGGGGAGCAGCAACTGTGTTTGGGATTGGATGTGTTCTTGGGGTTGTTGGGGATATAGAATTGGATGCGATGCTTTCTTGGCTCTTTTGTTTTGCGCTTTTGGGCAACTTCTTGTTGGCTTTGGGCTTAAGCCTCGGCTTTGGCTTCAATGATTTTCCTGAGCAACTTCCATTGTTGTTGTTGCTGCTGTTGTTGTTGTTGTTGCATGCCAAGTATTGTCTGGTAAAAACTGTTGATGCGCTGCTGCTGCCTCTGTAAAATGCTTGCAACTGAAGATGTTTTTGTCAGTGCCGTTGCCGCCGCCACCGCCTTGCTGTGCTTAGAATATCCTCAAGCTGCAAGAGGGGCAGCAAAGTGGCCAGAGTCTTGGCCAGAGTCGCAAAACTCAGACAGATTTAAAGTTGGTAGCTCGGGAGTCGAATAGCTTTGCACTGAAGTTTGTAAGTTGAGCGTTTGTGCAGCTTTGGAAAACTTTATTTACACATTTCAAACAAAATTCAATGGAGCAGAGCGAACGAAGCATTTGATGCGAAGCGCATTGAAAGACCGGCTGTGGAATTACAACAACAACAAAATACAATTTTCAATGCTTTCAATTTTTTATTTCAAAGTACAACAAAAAAAAAAAATTGTTATTTTTTGTTGCTTTGTCTATAAAAACTTGGCAGCATAAATATTTTTTTTTTGGCTGCAACATTACAACAAAAGGCGAGACAAAGTTTGCGCAAATTTTAAAAAATTATTGAAAATTTAGCAAAACTTTTTTTCTCTTACGCTGCGCGTGCAAATGAAATAAAACGAAATAAAAGAAAAGCAACAATAAGGTACAGCAAAAAAAAAAAAAAATATAAAATAAGAAAAATTATGTAACGTCTGTTTAGACGCCTTCGGAGGATGTAGGATGGAGTACAACGACTTGACATGTGCGCCACTTGTAACTCTGACTTGAGTTGACAAGTGTGCGAACATTTTTCTATGGTACTGTGCCAGTGGAAACTACAAAAAGAAAAATGGCGAATGTAACAAAACGTAAGCATCGGGCCATAAAGTAGACTTGACAGTTCAGGGACAACAATTTAAGCTGCAAATTTATAACGTTCTAAAAGATTGGGATGAGCAAAAATCAATGACGATGGTTTGAAATACGCTTAGCTTCTAGAAGTGAGTAGAAGCAGTTTTGAATACATCTAATTCGGTTTAGACTTTGTAAATACGTTCAAAAAAAATTATAATTTTAAAGAAATGGAGAACGCTACAGACTCTAATATATCATTCTAACTATAATTTTTTAACTTTTAATAAGATTTTAACTTATATTTTTCTTACTATTATTGAGACTTTGGCATTCCTACAATTCGATCGCTCATGTGTGCTTAAGAAGAAAATGTACCTATTATTTCAATCCTGATTTTTTAAAGTCAATCAGCAATTTATGGTTAAGGATATGTCATAATATATTCAGTGACAAGAATGCGTAGATTCATGCCTTTATACGCCTCTCCCCGAGGTCATTTCGAGACAACCTAAAAGCTTTCCTATATTCCAAAAATATTTAAAAATAGTACGATTCTAAAATCTATTTTTCTTCATTTTCTCTTGATCCGATAACTTTTATGTGAGGGTAATGGACCAAGAATCGGAAAACTTCATAAGTCTGACTATTATGACAATCTTTTAGTATAATTTGAGTTTTTAAGCTATTCTAATCTCTGGCATCATTTTGCCCTTACGGATAGACGGACAGATAGGACTATAACGACGCGGCAAAAGTGGGTCAAGAATATAAGTGTTACCTTTATGGAATCCCCTACGCCTCAGTCTGTCCGATATATACGAACGAACTTACTGTACCTTTGCCTCCCTTACCTGAACGGTCAGTTTTAGAGGAAAGTTATCTTTCCCAATATACTAGTGTTGGCAACTGACAGAAATTATGAAAAATAGGGTAATTGCCGTGTTTTAAAAACTTAATTTCAAATTTTGATCTAATTACACAGCGTATTTTGTTTTTGGTAGCTATTACTTCAGTATGTATGCGAATTCGTCAACTTCAGAAATTGCGAAGAAAAGTCCCCAAAGAATCGTGAGCTAGCCTTTCAACAAGTTCTGTTCAGCGCATATTGGCGGAAAATTCCGTTTCCGACATGTGTTTGGCAAAGTTTGCTAAAAACTGATTGGTTGCTTCGATTTATAACAATGGATGGGTCACACAACAATCTGCACTAAAGAAGACAAAGAAGGTTTCATCTACCGGCAAGTTCATTGCTCCAATTTTTGAGATGTGCTTGGCATATTTTAATTGATTATTGTCAAAATGGATAAACTGTACTACTTGGCATTTAAGTGATGAAAGATAAAATGACAACCCATTGCCGATAAAGAGAGTCCTTGTTTCATCAAGACTTCCCCATTTCACATATCCGCAATGGCCAAGATCCGCGAAATAAAATTGGAATTACTTTCCTATTGCACCCTAATCCACAGATTCCGCCCTCTAAATATTGAGTTTTTCCAATCATAAAAAAGATGAAGCAATGAAGAGGTACAGTTGAAGGTTAATGCTTCATGAGATTTTTATTACAAAAGGGATCAAAGCCATTGAACGCTGGGAAATCTGTATTAACCTAAATATATATATATAAAAAATAATTCTTAAGTTTTCTTCTTCAGTTTATCGGTTTTCAATAAATATTACTTTTTAAATCCTTTAATTCCGTGTCGAATTTCACATAAAAATATCCATTGTTGTTTAAGACTTGTTGAGCAAACTATATCTGAAAAATTTTTTTAGCAGCGGTATAAACAGATCAAAGAAGGCGGAGAACGCTTTGAAGACGAAACAGCTCTCTAGAGAACCATGAAAAATACTTATTTTTTTCAAAAACATGGCAACACACTGAAATGATTTTTTCTTCAGAACGAAACCTTTATCGTTCCCCAACCTTCCTATTCACCAGGACTAGCCCCGCAAGACTTCATACAGTCTTAAAAGACCACACCGTGGAAAGTGTTTTAGCCGATGAAAGATTGGAAAAAACTTTGGTATAAATGCGTTGTGCCCGAAAGATAACTTTAAAGGCGACGAAATACATTTGGATGAGTTGTTGAAAAATGAATAGTCTTACTTTTTGGACACCGTGTTGATTTTCAATTCTCTTTTCAATTTAAATATCATTACATGCTAGAGCAAATTAATGAAAGCTATTCGTACTTTTAGATCATCCAAGGCAATAAAAATTAAAAGGAATATGATTAAAATATTTCTAAAACAGTCTTTACGGGGAATTCCAGTAGAAACTAAATTTCCCATAAAAATTCCGATGCAAGTTCTCTTTCGATTAGCATTAAAAAAAAGAATCTTTTTTCTCAAAATCGATTATGGCCATTCATATAATTAACGTATACAAAGCAAATCGTACTTTAATCCCTCGATTATTGTGTTGCCCACGCGAAGCAAACTTCTTTGCTGTTCAAAGTTCATTTCGAAATGTCACGCTTTTTATGCCCCCCATAATTACTACCAATACAGAGGCTAGCTCGTAATTAAACACATAAAGGCCAGTTCCACAAAGTATGCAACATACTGGCCAAAAGCCATATGTACGCTCCAAACAAACCCAACCAAACCAACCCACCTACCGCTCTTAACGCAGTTCTGTTTCATACGCTATATAAACATAAACTTTATGATGATCATATAGATAAAGTAGCAAAACTCATATAACGCCTAAATGGCAGGCCATATTTTGTATCTACAAGATACAGATACCAACCGACACACAAATGGGACAATTCAATTAACCTTGACTAAAGCAGAACCGAAACCATAAACAGTTGTTGCTAACAACAGTATCGGTAACAAAAAAAAAAACACATACAACAACAAAGTGGATTATGGAAAATAAAAGCAAACGATAATCGAAATAATGATGACAACATCAACATCGTGCAACATCGAAGCATGTCAACAGTTTTGCAAAATCAAATCAACAATAAAAATTGTCATACAAATAAAACTCGTACTCGGAGATACTACAAATAAATTTAATAAAATAGCTAAAAAAAAGGGTATCTGAAAAAAAACGGCAAGGGGTGAAACGAAGCTGGCTCTGAAGCCAGCTTCAGGTTCAGTGCGTAAAGTAATATTGAATAACCACAAAACAGCAACAACAAGAACAATAACAACAGAGAGCGGTACATCTAGTAACCACTACAACAACAATGAGGAGCATGCTTCAGAGCCTTAGGATAAATAGTTTTTGTATGTGTGGCACTTCAATTATCATTTGAGCATGATAAGCGCTAAAGAGGCATAAAGAACAAGTAAATGGACCGACCAAACGACAGACCGACCGACCTCCTCAATACATGCAACATGGCCACATCTCATATACTACATGCACAGACGAGAGTGTATTTGCAGCTAGGGGCTGCACTTTAGAGTATGCCAAGGATCTCTGCTTTGTAAGTATAAAAAAAATGTGAAGAAGTCAAAAAAGATGTGCGACGATGGGATACCCTATGATATCTTTCTCCAAAAAAACAAAATGTTTTGCGGTACATGATGCACCGGTACCTTAGGAACATGAGCGGCTCTATGGGGGTTTTTTGGGTCAGCAAGCAAACTAACTAACCAAAAAATAGCCCACCCTATAATAGTCAACAATATAACCAACAGATGGCCCACCCTATCATAGCTGTTAGATGTTGTTCTGACTGTTTGAAGTGAAGTGGGAATGTAGGAGGAACCAAGTAAAAGGGTTACTGAGGGTAGGATATGTTTTCAAAAATGTCATTGATTTATTCTTTATTGGACTCACACGAGTGAAATGTGATTGCAATTAGATGGGAAACAATTTATAGGACCACTACTGTGAAGTGAAGGGATCAATTTTGACGATTTTAAATTGGTTATCCGTCTTTAACATACTACGTAGCATTAAACTTAAATTTATTTTCCGAATTTTCAATCGATATATGATTATTTATGCAGAATTTTCTTTAACAAAAACTTTACACTTATAAATCGAAATAACATACATTTTTTGCGTCAAATTTTGCATTGGTTCCTTAGGAACAATGGATCTTGGGGGCATTTCGTGTCAACAAATAAACCAACAGATGGCCCACCCTACAGTAACTTTGAATTCACTTTGAAATAAAAAACCCCTCCTGAGACCTAATCTGGAATGCTCACCGTCTACTTAGGAATGTAAGAGTAACCCAGGGAAAGGTATAATGAGGGCAAGGTATGTTTTTTAAAAATGTCATTGATTCATTTTTTATAGGACTCACTTTAGGGAAATTTAATTGCAGTTAGATGGTGCAAAAATGTATGGAACTAGTTTTTAATAGATCCCTTCGCTTTTGGCGATTTTTTAATATTTTATAGAGGCAATACGCAGTATTCAACTTATGTAATTTATTTTGCGAAATTTCATATTTCTTCTCGAATTTAGATTGAGGTTACGGTGGCAGGTTCTACAACATGCGAGTCTTAGGCGATTAGGGATGTCCTACAGTTTTTGATCGTCCTCCACAATCCCTCACTTTTTTCAATTCCTTTCCACCCCTTCTTTTATTTAGGCAATATAATGAACCTCATTGTCTCTGGGTGATCTCGGTCACTACTTATATAACATAACTTAACAGTCGGAACCTAACGTCACAACTTACTTAGGTCAAAGAGTAGATCCGTTGTGGTTCCGTAGTGGTGGGCCTTTACCACGCTTCCCCACTCAGATTGTCCTAATATGTACCTAGTCACAACCATCCGATGGCCTGAATAATCCTCGAATGGTATTTTGGAACCTGCTCTAGGAACTGGGATATGTCATTTAAGAAGTATGATTTAAGAAATCGAAGCCTTGTTCTTCTCTGTTTTTCTCGGTCGCTGTTGTGGAAGGTATGTTTATTTAGGTGTTTCTAATTTCGGACAGGACTTCTTTTTCCTAAGAGTGAATGGTGAAAGATCGAAGCATGAAATGACAAACTTTCTTACTTTTATATATCGTAACGCCACCGATCTGAAACTTATTTCCGCTCTAATTCTTTTCGCTTATAAGTTATGTCTTTAGTTTTGTACCAAGGCCGATGAGAGATTCCCCCCTGGCCCGGAGTTTTCTCTGGTTCCCAGTGTTTTTACTGTTGTACTGTCGTGATTCAAGCTAAAGGCATGACAGATAGCCCTGTACACTTCCCCTCCCGGGACCGGATTTGCTCTTTACGGCCCTGTTTGCACCTAATCTTGGCCTATTTTCGCTCTAGCTCTCCAAGTTTAAAAATTTAGGTTTGCCTTTCTAATTTCTCCCTGATCACCCAATTTTCACAAACCTGACCTAATAGTCATCGCAAGGCTGACAAGCATTTGGATGCAACTTCTGTCACGCCTTCTTCTGCCTGTTACAAACATACTCTTAATCAATATATACCCATTCAGCCAATGCTTACAGTGTATTAAAAAATAGAATTATAGCAACCTCAAGACGATGGTTAGAAAGCGAGTCTTAAGCGCTGTGAGGGACCACCTTGCGGCATTTGTGTGTGCAATCAAGCAGCAAACGGAGGCACAACCGAGAGTTATGGCCTGACTTGGAGTTGAGCTGAGTAGAGCATAGGGGTCATTAGACACATTCCTTGGCCATACACAAGTAGTCAAGTAGAAGCTAAGAGCGGGTGTTGTCATTGTGTATCTTAGCCAGAGCCAGACAAGATAAAGTTATTTTAAAAGATTTTCGACACAGATTTTCTACACTTTCAAGACAGATTTTTGCCCCAAAAACAAAAAAAAAATACAATATACGAAAAAGGTTTCTCACAACACAGCTGCGCTTGTTGTCAACACAACGCGTGCTGAGACCCCGAACTCGGGCGTAGTACCTCAAAGTACCCAAAAAAGGCCAGTTAGTATTATGCTGAAGAGCGTGTGTAAAAACAAAGGGAGTCCAGGAGCTCGGGAGTCGTCGATAGAACAGGAGTTGCATGCAACATGTAATGCAACACAGCGGGCTCGCTGACTGAAGTGAGCTAATTTTGTGAGCCCCTTCTGTGTGTGAGTGCAACCCCCATAGATACAAAAGTGTTAAAGGATTTATGCGCGTAATTTTGCAGATGTTTAGATTTTCAAAATGCTCAACGCACAAATAAATTTCTGCCAAATTAGTTGTTGTCGTTGTTGTTGTTGTTGGCACGGTGTGTCAACAATGCTCTCTGTCTACTGATCCGATCCTACTGCTCATATATATGTCTGGACATTGATAGACATGCTGTCTGCCAAGTTAAGTTGGGCTGAAGTGCAGCCAAAGTATGAGAGTATCTTTGAAGTACATTTGGGCACAGCGTGCGTGTAATTTAGTTTTTGAGATATTCTATAAATAATATTCAATGTTGTTTGCTTAATGTCAATTTTAGTGCCTGTTTGTTCTTGTTATTGTTATTCTTGTTGTTTGCTTGTTGTGGGTGTATGGGTAAGTGTGCGTGTATCTATGTGACTGCATTTCCTTTTTTTTAGCCAATCTCAGGACTGTTTATAATTGTCATTCCAAGTTTATTTGCATTGTGCTTGGAACATCATTCTTCAACTCTGTTTATAATTTGCAAAAAAAAAATGCAAAGACCAAGTATTTGTTTGTATTAAAGTTTGTAGTATTGGCCTTTGTTGTTGTTGTAGTCCAGCACGTTCGTTGCGTTTAATTTGAGAATTTGTAAACAATTAAGATTTTAACGATGAGAACCTTTAAAGCGGGCAATGAGATTGCATTCCCATGAGGAGTACCGAATAAATATGCAAACTGTTTGGGAAACAAAACATTGCATGGGGATTAAATGTGTTTGAAACTTCTTCGAACTAATAGTTTATTAAACAAAAATGCGGCGCATTTTGCCCCATTCTCCCCAATACATTTTTTGAAATTGTTTTAATACTCCCAGATCCAAACAGAGCAGGCAAATCACGTTAAAATGAATTTAAATGCGGTTCGAAAAATGTTTTTTTAACTTATCATAAAGGCTATACTTTTGACATGAAACCCTAGTAAAATAATGCGGTCCTTCGAACAGATGACAGATTCTTGTTCATCTTCTTGACAGCTTATAAAAATCGTCTATTGAACTCTGCTATCCGATCATCATCCTTCTATTCCCCTAGGAAGGCATTTTCCCTGGTACGTGCTCTCAGCGATGTTTTCGCCAATGTATAATATTTCTCCATAAAATTATAGTTCCTTCAAATGTTGTAGTAAGCAATCCAAAGATTTTACGGGGTACTTCGAAATATAATCGATTTAATTTATTGTGGTGAGATAACTTTGGTGCCAAATTAGCCGTCCCAGAATTAGGTGACCTTAAATACTTGAATTGGTTAGGTAAGGTTATACCGGGTGACCCCTGGGGGAGTCATACATAGCCAAGTATGTGGCTGCCTCTTCCAGTGAGGTAAGCCAGGGTTGTCTTAGATATTTCAATCTTAATGCGTATAAGGCGAGATGAGGTGCTCCAGAGTCTCCTTGACTTCTGTATCTCTACACTTCCTGCATTAGTCTTGTAGTTCGCAGTCTGAGTCTCCAAGGATTACAAAACCGCACCACAATTTGGCATGGTTGTCCCGTTGTCCTCCTAGCCTGCTCCAACCACTACAGAGATTTGACCGCTGGCGACACGCAGAGGCGTATTATTCCCTCCGTGGTAGCAGTCGCGCTTTCCAGCGTCGTTTGGGCTGACACCCCAGCCTGAGTTGTTTCTTTAGAAGAATCCAGCCCGCGGTGGTTATCATTTTATGCCTGCTGCCAGTCACCTCTGGCCATGGCTCCAACGTAGCAGCACCAGACTTGGAAATCCAGATACTGCTGTGCTGTTGCTTCAGCTAGATCTTGCACAGGCCCAAGCGTCGAGGGAGGAAATGTGCCTGGTGTTTGAGCCAGTACATAGTTCATTGCCCAGCCGGCACCCTCCTGTAGGGTTCAGCCAGAGGATTTTCGCCCCCAATTCAGTTGGAAAATTTTTAAAGCCTGAGCTCATTACATTGTATACTTTTTTTTTTGCCGCTATTAATAAAGAATGATTTAAGCGAATTTGTAATGTTTGAAATTGGGTTTCTTTCTTTGATCATTACAGGAAATGGCAGACAAAATCCATAATATATTAGTGGATAATTTTAAAAAGTTCTTTATCTGGAATATTGACGAAAAATTCGGAGATGAATGATGCATCTTCTACAAACGCGATATCTTGAGCACAGCACGAGAGAATCTTTAAGTCTACGCAATCTTTTAGAGAATTTCGAGCACACAAGGAATTTCACTAGTAAACTAACCTGTGGAATGATCGGCATGCATAATTTTTACCATTGAGATTTAACTTCATAGAAAGGAATATCATGCTTCAGGGGGTGGTTCAGACAGAAATAAACTCCATAATTAAAAACAATTTGAATTTATAAAAATAACTATATTCACTCAAGACAATAAATGATGAGAAGATGCATGCTAAATTCTATGGATTTTTGCGGAGTAAATCCAGTAGTAACTGCGTAAGAAATATTCAACCGATGGTGACATAGCTTTTGGCTTCTGCCAGATCCTTCTTCGTATTTGTCGAAATTCCACCGATGGATATATTGCAAACAAAAAGTTACTATAATAGTTCGTTTCGTCTTGGGCCGAAGTGACTGAAGAGCTCCCCACCCCCGCAAGTTTCCGCTTTCTATCCATAATTCCTAAAAAAAAAACAGAAAACATGGTATTAAAATAATCCTCTTGTTTGTTAGTTTTTGCAAGTCCCACTCAATGCTGATGACAACTTTTTTAATTCCGCTACTTGGCAACTCTACCTAAGCTTCAATTTCACTCAACGACTAAGATAACTTTTGAGTGTTCGTTGATCTACTTGTCTAGCTTAAGCTTCAACTATTTGTCCAACTTGCTTGAGGCTTTACTCTTAACTTGGCTTTAGCTCAATATATATATTTGTGTAGGTATGTGTATGTTTGCGTGTTTGTGAAAATGAGAATGGCACTTTGAAGTTTTTGGCAATGTCGTCAAACGTCAAAGACAAACACAAAATACAAACACAGTATACAAATACAAATATTGGCAATACGCTAAGGCCAAAATCAAATAGTGACTGCCAATGGCTGCCATTTTGGGTGGTATGGTGGGGATTGGTTGACTGGCTTGGCCAATATTCATTTGGCGTTCGCTGAAGCGGCAATAAATTGCTCAACTGCCAGGGCTGGGCTTAGGGGTATGGATTTGGTTTGGTTTGGTTTGCTATGGTTTGGTTTGAGGTGGCGTGTGCAGGTCAGCTCAGGGCCCTGTGGCTGGAGTAAAAGAAAACTGCTGCTGCAATTCATATGCGCCAACATAAACCATAAAACTTATTTTTGAAATGGCCAACACAGTTGGCCGCATTGCGTATCGATGGCTTTTCAAAATTTTTCGCATGCTGCTCTTTTGCTTGACTATTTTTCATTTTCGACCAACTGCGGCAGTTATCCAGCGAGTCAGCCAGCCAGCTAGTCAGTCGGCCATGAATATTTTCTGTTTTTTTTCGCCAGCCCACCCCTCCAATCAGCGCATTTTCCAATTTCATTTGCGTAGGGTACACGGAATGTAAGCGCGAATTTGGAACGGGAGTAAGCCCCTGAGGATGGAGGAAAAAGCCAGCGCGTTCATCATTGGCAGCGACCATCAACGTGGCCAGCTCGCTGAACCATTTCGCCATTTGACCGTCGTTTGTCTGTTGTTTGACCATTTGAAAAAGCAACATTTCAGCCATATATTTTTGTTCTTGCTTTCAATTTAGGAGCAACGCGCTTTGGCCATTTTTCATACGGTCAGCTTTGATGCGTAGCGGAGTTCGCTTAGTAGCGCTTTTACCATCTCTTACCAAAAAGCGCCTTTATACGCTATCTTTTTTGAACACTATACTTGGGAAATGCTCTTTAAAGATACTCACTAAGTTGGCAATGCATTAGAGGTTCTACTTTTTTAAGGATTTTATTTGGTTTTTTCTATGTTACTATAACTGTTGTCCTCTTAAGGCCTCTACCATAGATCTGAACCTAACTCTATTAGATGCTTCGCGGCATATATCGATCCAATTGTTTTTTGCATTATTGAGTTCTCTGTCTATAGTGTTGCGCCAGGTTTGTGCTGGTGAGAAAGGCCTTCTAAAGCCTTGGGGGCTCCATCTGAGTGCTGCTCTTGCACTACGGTTTGCAGGTCTACGGTTTGTGTGTCCAATCCGTCTTCATTTCCGCTGAGTAGGCTGAACCAGAACAGTTTCATGTTTCATAAGAAAGAAATAATTAAATTTCAAAACACAATGTACAGGGTTAGCCATCTGCAGGTTTGGTTGTGAAACACTTTTAATTCGGCGCCTACCCGTCTAAAACAACTCAATTTTAGTCATTGTTCGTTCAACAACCGAATAACCCGTGATCGATCTGTGAAAAAAACTTAGCTGAGACCAGTGTCGATGAATGACACTTAGCTAGAATCACTACAAGATTCAAATAACGCAAGAATTGAAGCGCACGGATTATTATTAGTGTCGCTTATTCGTTCGATGGATGGGAGAACCGCCAGATGAGTTTTCTTCAAAAATCATCATCCAAGGGAGTACCCACTTCATCCACAAAAAACCACTTTCTGGTACGGTTTAGGGCAGCCATCATTGTGCTGCTCTTCTTTAAAAGTGAGACCGGCCAGGCGGTTACCTTCAACTCTAATCGCTACAAAGCCATGATATCTAACTTTTTATGTCCCAAAATTGACAGTATGGATGCGAAGAAAATTTGGTTCCAGCAAAAAGAAGCTGCATGACATACAGCTCATCATAGAATAGAGGGTTATTTGCCGCATAGATCGTGGGAACTGTCCCCGTTGGACTATTTTCTTTGGGATTTTTTAAAAGTAAAGTGTAATCTTATGAGTCAGCAACAATTGAGCTCCAGAACAGCATTCATGCAGAATTGGTAGGCATTGGATCCGTTTTACTAAGAAAAGTCATCGAAAATTGCGATGTCCGCGGAGCCCTTTTGAGAAATATTTTTTATATATGAATGAGTAGTTTCATTCATGTGTTTGGTATGTACATTTTTCCAATTGTTTTTGGAAAATATAGAAATTTAATACAATTAACCAAAAAAAAAAACAAAAGAGGACTCCCTCTATACTAAGGATAGTACTCTCCCTTATTTTTCCTTAAGCTTTATATAGTGTTTCAGATATTAAATAAAAAAATGTATCTTGCATATACCTAAAATGCGATACAGTCGAGGCGGTGACAGTGGAATATATTAAACTGTACCCTATGTCCCGATCATGATATATTCCTTGGGGCTCTTGGGGTTTCTTGGATAACTTTATTGTGAAAAGTTTTTCCCCTCTATCTGGAAAATTTTAAATACCGTTTTTCTTCACACGGATTCTCTACGAAGGTTTTTGTTCTTCCTTTAAGTAGCTTCCTACAAATTACAAATATTTAGCACAAGATCAGACATTTTCGCACACCACAAATGGGCCAAAACGTTTTGTTTACCAAAAGTCTAAGCTTAGTTTATGAAGCTTCGATTCTGTGAGTATTATACAGCACTTACTGCTGGAGCGAAACTCTCCTAAGGAGGTACGGGTAAGATATCGACATAAAAATCTAACTAGCTTAACCAGAAGATTTCTCATTTGAAATCTACCTAGATTCATAGACGAACGGATATGAAGCTAGGCGCTTTAGTATTAGGATCTGAAGGTATGCCATGTCTTCTTTTCTTTTTCCTACATATATTACACAAGACTTGTATACCGTTGATATGAAGGGTATAGATCAGTGGTGGCCAAAACTCATACAAACAATTATTACATTAAAACGAGAGAATGATTTTACACACTTGGACCGTGCGTGTGCTGACTGCGCTGCGGCTGATTTTGGTGCCCTATTCTCGCGGCTTAGGTTAGATTAGGTTAAAGCGCAGTTAGGACATGACTTCCCAACTCACTTAGGCCAAAAAATAGGCCCGAAGTGATACCACAATGGCGGACTATCCTCCACTTTTCCCCATTAGAGAGGCACTCTCTAGATATTCCAATTCAGAGCCATCCGGTAGCCTTAATAAACCTTGAAAGGCATTTCGGACTCTGTTCTGAGAGCTGGGATAAGTCATTTATGAAGTGTGACTTGATGAAGCGGAACATTGTTCCATAGCAGTGACAGAAGAGGTGTTCCACCGTCTTCACCTTCCTTCCTTGATTGTCCAGCGTATTTCTCCCGATTTATGTAAATTGAGGGACTTCTCACCACTGGTACAGTCGACCATGGGACTTGTTTACGAGATTAATTTTTCTTAATTTTCTTTTACGTATATCTAAGATCCTTTTTTAGAAAGAGTATGCAATCACCGTCAAACCAAAATCAAGTTTAAAGTTTTGTTATTATGGCTAGGCCAAAGGAGCTTTCACAATTCTTCCAGGTGTTTAAGATACACATAAAACTCTCTTCTTTGTTCTATGTACTATATATCTCAGCCGTTTGTCACAGAGAGATTTTTCATTTCGAAGTGTATACCAAATGTATATCAGAGGTATCAGCCATAGTTATATCTATCAGACCTTTTTCCCCCAAAAAGAGCATACAATCATCATCAAAGCAAAACCAAGCATCAAAATTTTTTTTGTTTCAATTTTTTGCTTTGGCCAAAACGTAAACGCATAAAACGCGTTCGCTGCTGCCTTTGAGCGATTTGAAGTCAAGTGTAAAAAGCGTTATTCTGGCCAGAATACAAAAAAAAAAAAATTCAACCAAAATGCGGGCTTTGTTTTTTTTTGCGTTTGTTCGAGTTTAATTTGAAAATATTTGAATTTTGCGCATTTCTTGGTTGAGTGCTTGCCAGAGCCGAAAATAGAAATATAAAAATGCAATTGGTGTGAATATCATTTATTAGCCAGAGATATGATGTGCATATCTCTTTTGGAAATCAATTGTAAGCAGGCCAAAGCCAAAAGGGGAGAGGGACAGCGGGATAGATTAAACAACCCCTTGGGCATTGTATGCTTAGTTCCAATCAGTCGCACAATCTTTGATGCCGATTTAACTGTCAGCGCGCAAAATGTTTCAATATTTACACAAATTGAAATGGACTTGGATGAGATTCAAGCAGCGAGATAATCATTACGAGCCATGGGAACAATTTCGAGGTTTTGGTTAGTGTTTGTTTTCAAAACGAAGTGGGGGTGAAATTAGGGGTAGACTTGAGCAAACTTGTGAGATAGTAAGAAGTGGACTAAGTGACTTGGATTGATATTTCTTATGGCCAACAAAATGGCCGCAACATGTTTTAGCTTGCCTATGTATATAAGTATTACATACAAGCCACACCAACGACAATTTTTGTAGTATTTTTATTTTGCTGACCAACCAAACCCAAATATGTTGCCACCCTTGGGCGCTTTTGGCCAATGACCAACAAAGCACCATAAAAGCCAAATAACAAGCTATGGGTCAGCATAAAAATACTGACCAAAAGAGTCAACCAACAACAACACAAAATACTAAACCAAATGCTTGAATTTTTTGGCCAGTAGTTTTTACACTGCAGCTTTTATGGTTGCCTCTTTATGTGTATGTGTGTGTGTGTTTGTAGTTGTTTTTATTATTATATACATTGCAACAAACACAGATACACACACACACACACACACTTGTGTGTATGTGTAATAGCCAACTCATACATATTCCGTTTACGTAGCCCGCCCGTTCGTTTAACTGTTGTTTTTATGCGCTGCAGACAAATATTTGCTTTCCGACAATAGTCATAAATACCAAAAGCTACATGCTCGGCATACTTAGAAATACACACTAGCACACATACATATACAAATATATATGTATATGTACTCGTACATACATGTACATAGTATAGTATTGGCGTTGGGCAAATAGAAATCGAGCAAAGCAAATAGTGCACAGGATATGGTTTTTGGCAGTTGCGCGCACACGATAGTAGTGTCCAAAAAGGAATCAAGAAAATAAAGAATATTAGAAAAAATAACCGACAAAACGAAAAAAAATTTGGTAGCAAAAAGTTTACATGCTCTTGGAGTTTAAACAATTGATTCCCAGACTGGCTAAACGATATAGTGTTGTTGATGGTTCGGACCTTTAAATATTAGTGCATCCAGATTGCAAATCTGGTTTTTCCAGCTTCCGTGGACAAAGTGTCCTGATAGGAGTTCTATATGACAAATTTTGTAAGAAATGGTTCCGTATTTTTATATATGAAGTGAATCATTCAAGCAACCCGCCGCGCAAAGAAAAAAAACTCATATAACATAAATAATATAATATAAATACGAGGTGTGTTCAAAAAGTATCGCGAATTTTGTGGTTTTTCAAAAATTATTTATTCATGAATATCTATTTTGTCCCTTTCAAAGTAATCCGCATGAGATATTATACACCTGTGCCAAAAGTTTTTTCAATCTTCGAAGTACTTCGAAAAATCAATTTTATTTATCTCGTTCAGCTCCTCCTTCGATGCCGTCGTCCTTCCATGGGCCTCTTCAGTTTAGGGAACAAGAAAAAGTCACAGGGGGCCAGATCTGAGGAATACGGTGGCTGCGGCATCATAAGTGTGATGTTTGTGGCCAAAAAGTCGCGCACAAGCAACGATGTGAGAGCCATCATAAAAAGCCAATTTTTGTTCTCCCACAAATCCGGGCGTTTCTGGCGGATTGCTTCGCGCAAATTGCGCATAACTGGCAGGTAATATTCCTTATTGACCGTTCTACCCTGTGGCAAGAACTCATGATGCACCACCCCCTGCAATCGAAGAAAACTGTTAGCAAAACTTTCACATTCGACCGAACTTGGCGCGCTTGGGTCGTCGTGGACATAGTCCAACATCTCATTAGCAATGTTCATGAGATGCTGTTTTTGGTCGAAATTGAGCAATTTTGGTACGAATTTCGCGGCGACCCGTCTCATGCCCAAATCATTGATAATAATCGAATGGCACGAGCCAATCGATATGTCTAGGTCTTAACGGTGATTCGACGAGTGGCCAATACCATTTTCTTCACTTCTTCAATTTTTTCGTCTGCTTTTGAAGTGCTCGGGCGTGCGGCACGCTCTTCGACGTTCACATCTTCTCGGCCTTCTGAGAACATTTTGTACCACCGATAAACGTTGCTTCGGTCCAAGGTAGCTTCTCCGTATGCCACAGTCAACAATCGGAATGCATTCGCGCACTAAATTTTGTTTTTCACACAAAATTTGATACAGGTTCTTTGATCCATTTTTTTGAATAGGTAAAAATCGAAAACGAGCCAAAACACTTGCAAGCAAAGCAGTTGTCAACAATTAAGTGAACATTCAAAATGGCCGAGCTTGTCGGCATAAGTGCTAGACATGAGTACCAACATAACGGCACAAAAAAATCGAAATTTGAATATACGTAACACGCGAAAATTCAAAGTTCGCGATACTTTTTGAACACACCTCGTATACGACAACATTGCATATTTAAAATGTGACCAACAAATATTGCACAAGTTTGTCAATCTATTAAAGTTCAAAGCGAAATTTAAAAATTTTGTGCCAAAAACAAAATAATTTTGTATTTGTGTTCCATAAAGGTCTAAGGCGTTAGGGAACACGAGAGCTAACTATGCTCCCTTTGGTCACGCGTCAAAGAATATTCACATGGATAAGCTCAAATTGTGCATTATTTATTAAAATAGTTTTAAAGCATTTTGCTTAAAATTCACAATTGGTTTAAGCAATACTTGCACTAAGTTGCTTAAAAAAACAATTTTCAACCCATGGAATTTTGTGCTTGAATTTGAATTTTATTTTTTAATAGTCGTTTGTTTCACAGTAGCGAAGTTGGAATATATCATATAATTTAGACGGCAATGTTAGTTTAGACAAAGTTTTGAAATATTTTTTGTAATCAAAAAAATTGTTTGATTTTAGTTGTTTCCACTTTTATAAGGTACTAGCCGGCCTCCGCTGCGCTCCGGCACGCTCGCTTCGCTCGCTCGTCTAGATCTGGGATCTTGCCGATTGGAAAACATCGTACGATTGATCGATGAGTGGATTAATTTCATCACAAAATTTTCAACCACTCGCCATCTTTACATTGTAACCATGTTTGATGGAGATAATAATAATGTTAACCTATAATGGCGTCATGCTGCCCATGAGGCGTTTTGTCAGCTCTTATCTGAATAGCATGGTTATCAGCCGGCAATTTGTCTATAGAGGATTTTAATAACCTTACTAATGAGTTATGCTGATGGAAAAGTGCTTGCAAAGAACATATAATTTCTCGTTTAGTGCCGGTATTGCAACGTGTATCGACTTGTGCTTCTTCGTCACCCATGAAATAAATTTGTAAAAATTTATGTTCAGCGTCCTGAACCGGTAACAAAGATCCTACGCTGTGGTAAATTTGTCCTTGAATTTTAAAGGTCGGCATGAACTGATTTATACAAACTTTTCCTGCTCCAAATGAAGTCATCTGGAATGCCGAATTGTATTTTCGAATGTTGCGCAAAAAGTGACTTGAATTCGGAGAATGACCCGAAAGCAAAGACAACAGGGGGTCAGGTGGTGGGAGCAAAGCAGGCAATTTAACTTTCCCATTAGCACAACACATTCCTAATGTTTCTTTGTCAAACTTCAGAGAACAACAAAAACGGCACACTTTATCCATTTTGCCGATACTGACAGCTGGATGCAAACTGTAATCGAAGTTCGCATTATAATGAAATGCACCCAGATTTAACTCAATATTTCCTGAACGTCGAGTTGAATTTGTACGCATACGCATCCTCTCGAGTCTACGGGCACGCTGATCTTCCGTTTCAGAAGCTCGAGACTGGGCAACTCGAGAACGATCTATTTCCATTCTGTCTGCACGTTGTTCTTCTGATTCAGAAGCTCGAGACTGGGTTATTCTAGAGCGTTCAGTTTCTAATCTCACTGAATTATGTTCTTCAGTCTCTGATGCTCGCAGACGCTTTTTCCTTCGGGCTGCACTTGTTGACGGGCTAAGGGACGATCTTCAAAATATTATACGAAAGTTAGTTAAGAGGAAGCGACGTGGTTTGCAAGACTCTTTTGCACGGATTCACTTTAATTCACTTTAAATTGTTTAACTTTTATTTTTTTTTCTGGTTTCACTTGTTTTTTGTTGAAAACGTTTGATGCTCACTGAAAGAAGGTTGACTTGACAATGAAAAATTTTAGGAGGGTAGCTAAAAAATATTAGTTAATCTGACAATGTACACAATGCCAACCTAAATTAAAAAAAAATAAAAATTTATTGGAAAATGAAATTGTCGCTTTTAGTATTTTCAATTTTCCTAATTTTTCTGTAAATTTTCCAATGATATTACATAGCCTATTCGCGGCCCAAGAAGCTTCTGAACATTTTAAAAAAAGTCCCATTAAAATCGGACAAAGGGCTTGGCGTCCAACCCCGGACAAACAGATATACACTTTTTTTTATATATAAGATTTTACAACAGTAACTTCGGCAAAGCTGAAAACCTATAGAAAATTTACAAGTGCCAAATTTAATTCCAATATCTTCACAAACAAACGAAATGCCCAATATATGATATAGTCAATCGATTTTGTTTAAATTTGGTACAGTGCTTGGGAACTATAAAAAAGCTTTCGAATGCCAAATTTGGCTATGATATCTTCATAAAGATACGAAATATTTATCTAAAGCTTGAATTTTTTTTTCGAGGTCTTCTGAAACATCCCTATGGGAGCTATATAATTTAGCTACATAATATACCGCGTCACGCACCCCCGACTACACCCTCTGATGGTACCCCTATCACTCTAAGGTTTAGAACCGTAAAGGTTGGCAACCAAATGAGTGGCTTTTTAATGAAAGCAGAATGCGAATCCGACACTTCCCTCCCCCGGGTGTCTTTCTGAAGATTTAAATCCTACCCTTAAATCCAATAAAAAAAAAAAAAAAATAAAAGAGTTGCATTTTATTTCGATTTTGTATATATTATTTTATTAACGTAACTGTTGTTGAGAAGCGCTAAATATGTCACATAAATTGTTTTAATGGTGACTGAGATCCTTTTGGTAATACGGATATACATATATAGGCCTTGTATAACCCCACATCAATGTTCGTGTCGATGGCCTCATTGTTCGTTCCTTAAATAAATAACACAATTATTTCTGATTTTAATTATAGCAAAATGGGTCGTTTGTTTATTTTGCCAATAAAAAATAAGGAAAGGAAATAGAAGTAAAACTTATTTTTGTTCTAGAGGTTTGTCATTAAGTAACGACTTGGCTTCCTCCAACGTGGCTTGCGATAAATATGACTTTAATTTGCTGCTTTGCGCGTGTTACAATGGCTGCATCGGATATGTTGTTAAAGAGCATTGCAGTGTATTCGCCGAATTTTATATATTTTTCCTCCATAGAATTTATTTCTGTTGATTGTTGAACTGGAGGTGATACTCTTAATGGAATTTTTGTTGATCTGCTTCCTAAAGCACCGGCTGCCGAAGTCACGCTTTTGATTTTGGTGCTTGTTTCATCTTGCAATAGAAACTTGTCAGTGTTAACAGCCATTTTTATTAACATTTATCTGATGTAGACTTTGAACTACGTACCGTGTAACTGTTGCTTATTAAGAGAAGCACTAAATATATCCCATAAATTGTTTTAATGGTGACTGAGATAGTTTTGTTAATACGGATAGACTGACAGTCTGACATGTCTTTATCGATTCGGCTGTTAATGGTGATAAGAATACTTTTTAGCTCTATCACGCCTTCTTTTGCCCTCTAAATGTATTTCCACCTTTAGTTTAGGATACCGTCTGAAATACTAACTTCTGGATATACCTTCCATTACAAATAACATTTTTATTTAATTTTTAACATTTTTCGCGTTGGAAACTTTTGTGTACGATTTATAGAATTTGAGATAGATGGGCTAACACAATGTCAAAATAACTGAAAACCCTATGGGGGTAAATTCATTTTGCTTTAAGATTTTGTGGCTGGTCTCTAAAACATTTAGCAAGAGAAATCCCAGCATACAGTAACTTCCTGGTCAACCCCCCACTCTTTTTTGCTTTTGTTAAATAAATTTATTAAATACCAACTTTGTCATAAATATAATAATTACTAAAATAGCTACATAATAAAAATATAATTAAAATAAAATAAAATTACAAAATATAATTATAAAAGTTTTTTAGAAAACGAAATAATTCTTTTAATGGTCATTGAAGCAGCCTTTAGCAAGTACTGCTTGAACCAATTGTGAATTATAAGCAGACACCAAGTCTTTAACACCAAAATGTTTTTAATAACCTCGGGTTACGATTGAGCCATGTCCGTCAGTATGAACAACTAGATTTCGCGGACTTTAGTGACACGAAAGATAGAAGATGAAGTTTTTTGAATTATGTCAATATTTTCCCCCGGTTTAATACATTCATCAGAAACTTAACGGAGCGAGGCATGTCACATGTTGTAATGAACAAAGCCAAACTTAAATTTTATCGATAGGCAGAGTGTGAGGATGACGTAGGCCATTGATAGATCTAAAAATTGAGCGGCACTAACTTAGCGCAAATTAAGCATAAAATTACGAAATATGTCTTATCTTAAGCTAAGCTTAAAAGCTTACTTTAAGAATCTCTTTCCGAACTAATGCATTTCGTAAAATAGTCAAAGTTTTAGTTAAAAAAAAAATATACTTACTAATAGAGATCCAAAAATTTTGTTAAATGAACCAAGTTATATTTAAAAATGCATTCTTATGGATGTAAGTGTAAGTTTTTACTATCGATAAAGATTTTTAAGGTTTGCAGTGCGGCAACTTTCAAAAAAGAAATTTATTATAAGAGTTACACAAAATGGCTGCTGCTGTCTTAGCTGGAAATACCAGCAAAACACACACACACTCGCACATTATATGCAAGGACTTTCATAAAAGTTAAACGAGGCTCAACTAACTTCAAAGTTGTTTGACTCGCATGCACAAGTTGAGCTTATCCATGTGAAAAATCTTTGACGCGTGACCAAAGGGAGTAATGTTAGCTCTCGTGTCCCTTAACGCCTTACACCTTCATGGCATACAAATACAACAGCAACAATGCTCACGTGTCCTACCAAGGATTATCCGCGCATCACAATCAAAACAACAACAAACAATCCAACAAGCGATCAAGAGGGTTTTTTTTTGTGACCTGTTTGATTTGTTCTGGTTGGTCACACGGCTTGCAACGAGGGTTGTCCTTTCGATATGATTTCACTTTTTTTTTGCGATGCTAATCTACGCAAAATGCTACAAAATGCTCAACAATTAAGTAGCGCCACGCGCTGCCACGTTTCGTCCTTGTACGAGAGAGTGTGTCTGTGTGTTCCGCCTTTGAGCGTTTTATTTTTTATTTATAGATGATATCACATATCACTTAAGGGTTCTCGTAGACAATTGTTAACGCTAATAAATGCAAAGAGCTAATTGTAAGTTCAATTTCAATTCGCTTATATGTGCTGCGAACACTTAAGGACAAGTGGTCAGGATATTGTATGCATGACACAGCTGCCTGAAAGTCTCTTGAAGCGCAAGAAGTATGAGCGGCAGATATTATTGGTAAGCAGTGGATCTTTATTTCAACCGCATGAAAAACATTTTCAGCTCAAGCAAAGAAAAACTGAAAGAATAACAGGATGCCACAACATGGCGTATGCTGAATGTACGAGGTACTTATTAAAAAAGGACAACGAGAAATGAGAAATGGCGAACAAGAAAAAGTGGCTACAGTTGAGCAAAAAAAAAAAACTACGTGATGGATAAGTTAGTTTTTGCAAACTAAAGTCCGTATACTCTTATTTAGCTTAAGATACGTTGAGGGGCAGTTTTTTTCTCCTTATGTGGAGACAATTCTTGCAGTGCTGTGCGACGCCAGCTTGATTTTGGACGGTCTATCCATCTGCTGAGGCCCTATGCTCCAGTGGAGAGATAAAGGAAATAACGAGGATGATGCTTCCTTGGGTGCCCATGGGCTGTGTGGATGCATGGCTCATGGCAGTAGCATCCAGAACACACTGGGGTCCGAACTTACTGAGAATGTCACTGAATTCGCAGGAATCAGAATAAATTAAATTAATTCGTTAACTCGACAGAGATGGTTCAATGAGGATCCAGGGGAGTACAAGATTAGCCCTTGTGGCTTCAAAACGGGCTTTCATAGGCCTAGATTTTGGTTTGTCTACCCGCTTGCTGCAGTGGGAGATAAAGGAAACGATGTTGATGATCCGCCTGCTACCTGTGGGCTGTGAGGATGTATGCCACTATGCAAGAGCAGACTGAACCTTGGGGCCTGAACTTGCTGATAATGTCACTGGATTCGCAGGAATCGGAATAAAAGGATTAATTTGTTTAATACATCTACAGGAAGGTTCAAAGAGAATCTAGGAGAACAGGGATTAACCCTAGTGGCATTACAACGGGACTCATAGGCATAGGTATCTCGTAAGATAGCCAATCCTGCCTACCCACCTGCATAGGTGTTCCACTCGAAGGCTATTCTGACTAAGCAATCTTGACCTTTTCGTTAGAGCAAGCCCAATCCACGTCCATTTCCGTCTTCTAATTTGTAAGTGAATTGGGACCTCATTATTAGCATTGGCAGAGGTCGGCGATTAAAATCTTTTTAGGCCAGAATATTTGGCATATAATTCTCAGGCATTAGGCTAGGTGAAGTTGTATGGGCAGATAGTGTCTGAGATCACCCAGAGACGATGAGGTCTATTGTGTTGCCCAATAAATAGAAGGGGAGGAAATGAATTGAAGAAAGGGAGGGATTGTGGAGGAGGACCAAACACTGTTAGACATCCGTAATTGCCGAAGTCTCTCATGTTGCAGAACCATTTTGAACATTCGAAGAAAGCAGCCTGATCCGCTATGGGCACATAAGCTAAACTGCCCAGACCCTCAAAGAAGGGTTTACCCAGAAATTGGGTTCGTCTTCTAAGAAGCTCCGGGCAATTGCAGAATAGGTGTTGAATGCTTTCTGTCTCTTCCTCATCTCCGCAGCTTAGGCAGAAATTGTGATGGGAACGTGCAACCTCTCAGCCATATTGCCTATGGTGCTGTGACCCGTTACAACGCCTATCAATATCCTAGTCCTGCTTTTATGGATACCCAGGAGTTCCAGATTTTTGCTTTGGATAATATCTCGGCCAGAATGCTCGTGAGATGCGATAAATCTGAGGGATTTGGCGTCATTCTTTGTTCTAACCTAACATCTCAAAGATATTGCTAATTCAAACAACAAATAAAAAATAAATTATAGTTTAAAAAACTAAAAAAACACGCTATTATTGCCAATCGAACTTAAAACTAGAAAATAATTTTTGATGACAAAGAGTTGAATATAACTGTAGTAGAAGATGAAACAATCAATCATAATGAATCTCCTCAAAACAAAATTATAATAAAATTTAAGTTATTAACACAGTAATTCAATTCAGAGTAAAAAGCGTGGGGTGCTTGATATTTTTAAATATTTCAATCATTTTATTGGCTACTATCTATGAGAGGATAGTTATGAACTATAGTAAAATGCACCCCACGCTTTTTACTCTGAATTGAATTATTGTGTTAATAACTTAAATTTTATTATAATTTTGTTTTGAGGAGATTCATTATGATTGATTGTTTCATCTTCTACTACAGTTATATTCAACTCTTTGTCATCAAAAATTATTTTCTAGTTTTAAGTTCGATTGGCAATAATAGCGTGTTTTTTTAGTTTTTTAAACTATAATTTATTTTTCAATTTTTAGTCTAAGCCAAACTCATAAATTAGCGAAGTGAAGATTTAGCGCTAGACATGTATTAAAATTGTGCTGTACATTTTATAGTTGTGAATACGGGAATTGCATGTCTACTGATTTTCTGTAATTAATAGTATTTATTCAATATTTAAATTAAAATTTCTAGCTGAAGAATGGAAAATCAAAAGTTTTTCATTCCTGCTGAAGCTTAAATATCCTTCATTGAAAATTAAAAAAGCTACTTATAAACTAATTTTTTTATTTGTTAAAAGATAAATCAAATTTTGAGATTGCATAGCAAGTACGACAGTTGTAAGCGAAAATTTTTAAAATTTACATTCCAGGTTCACATTCAAGTAATTGATTTCTTTTAATACCAGTTTGAAATCCCTGAATTTATATTAATTATATTATTATTTGTTTCACGACCAGATAATGTCAGCACAGCTATAACCTGTACGGTGCAACTTTAACCCATGTCGATTGAGTCGCTCTAAATATTTCACCTTTCCATATATATATCGCCAACGCGAAAAGGAACTAAGGAGAATGTGTAAGATTACATAGGCTCAGACGGCGGCGGATAGTTCGTAGCCACCAACGCATAAGTTGCAGGAATGAACTTGTATGGACAGGTTCCAACTCCCCGGTGTGAGCTTCTGCGCAGGCCAGTGCGCAAGCGGAAATTTTTTACTTTTAAATTTTGCAAAATTTCAATTAATGTAGAACTTGCAAATTTAACTATGTTGCCACTGATTTCATATAAATTAATGTGCGAAAAAAAAATAATCGGTGGATGTCGGAATCGAACTCGGTTCTATTTACTCACACGTAAGTGCAAACCCGACCGGCTAGTAATGACTTTGATTGATGTAGAATTATTTTCTTATTTCAATTCAAAATCTTCAATTTTTCCCGAATTTTATTTTTGAGTTATTCAAATTTATTTTTTTTTAATTGTCTAATATATTAAATAAACTCATGGCTTACTAAAATTTTTTTGCATTTATTAATCCTGGCGGTCCTATTAAGGATAATGGAAAACTATTATGAAATTATTGCATTGTCATCGATCCTTAATACGTATGCAAAAATTCAAATTAATCAGACTTCTGGAAATTGATGAAAATTATGTTCAAAGATTCCATTACATACATACATACATACCACCCAAGCTAATAAAAGCGTGTTAAAAAAAATCCATCCAATCGATATTCCGGATCCAAACATCTGCTATCTTTATGATTCAGGTTTTTAGTGGACCGGAGGCATTTATTCTTTCTTACGCAAACCATTTCAAGGTTCTAAATATGGATTCAAATTTCGTTCCTTGATAAACAACAAAGTAGAAATAAATATTTTTGAGCTTATTTGTTGTATATAGAGAATGTAGCAGTTATCTTCTCCATGTCTCAAGAACAGATCCTTTTGAGTAGTCTACTATATGAATACACGGATGTCACTTCTAGGATGCCCGTCACTGATAAAAAGTTTTCTCAATAGTAATCAAATAAATATTTAACCAAATCAAATCAAATTTTTCGCACCATTTCGGTATTGACTGGTCACACTAAGATCTGACTAGGAAAGAGTATCAAGAGAAACGTGGAACAAGCCAAACTTGCCGCAATGTGCAACAGCAGCAGCGGCAGCAACAACAAAGTGATGTGAAGTACGTTGACGACAAGGAAACGATAAAAGCGAGAAGCAACAAGAACAACAAACTATATAACAGGGACAGCGACAAAGTGCAGGAAGTTTGCACAAGGACATTGCAGCACTTACCACATGCATGCACACAAGGATATGAGAACTACTCACACACACAAACATACACAAACACCAAGAAAGCGCTAGGCAAATGACAAGAACAACAAGAGACAAGAGCTGAGCTGAGCAGCAGCAAGAAACAAGCAGAAGAGAAGCAGTGCAAAAAAAAAAAAATCAACATGGCAGCTATGTGAAACCGTTAAACGGTCACTTGTACAGCTGTGTGTGTGTGTGTGTGTGTACATGAGTGAGTGAGCTCGTATATGTAAGTGTGTGTGAGTTGTTGAGCGAACAACCAATTGAAGCTCTACTTTCCATGCACGTACACACTTGAAAAGAAACGTACAAGTGCGTGTTTGTGTGTGTGCGTGCGTGTGAGTGTGTGTGTGCCTGCAATGTCAATAAGGTTGGTCACTTTTTGGCGCTCCAACGGCTAGCCCCAGCAGCCGCATCCAGCCAACAGACCTCTCGTCCCAGCCCATTGAACATGCGCTTCACTGCATCCAATGACAAACCAAATATGTTTCGTGGTTTTTACGCAAGAGTTGCCCAACAATGTGAACGACACACACACACACGCACACCCACACAGATGCACACATACGGGCAAAAAAAGCTCAAAAACACCCACACATGCAAACTGGAAATCAATCAGCCCGTTTTATGTCCATTGCTTGTTGGCCATTGCTGCCTGCATTCAGTCAATGTAAATGTAAATTTGCGCCTTTTTGTCTCTGGCTTCCTGTGTCTGTTACGTATGTCCTCTGGACTTTTGCATTGATGATGAAGTGCATGTACTTTTTGCATGTCCTTTTATGCCAGCTCACCACTGTTGACATTTCAACGTTTGACCATTTGACCAACAACTCACACACACACACACACACAGATAGACAGACGACAGACCTACCAACAAGCTACGTATCCGCACACATTTCCTGACCACAATTTGGCTGCAACACAAAGTGCAGTAAAGCCACTGCAGTTGCCGTAAGTGTTGCCAAAGTTAATTACCAACATGATAGTGCCCAAAAAGCATCACTGACAGCTTCAATGTAAATCGCATCCGTTACAGTGCATCATCGTATGTATGAAGAAACATGAAGTGTTGTATATAAGCTTTGATTTAAATGTCTTTTGGAGAACTGAGCTATAATTGATGGACAGTAAAAATTGGACATACAATCAATATGAAATTGAAGGAGTGCTGCAGTCTGTAGGAAATTTGGTGTATTCGTTTATTTAAATGCATTCAGAGCTTGAGATATTGAGAGCAGTTGCTGTACTCTGGTTTTAAGCTTGCAGCTCAGCTCGGAGCAGCCTTTAAACTAATAGCCTTGTCGCTACTTAATCCTCTCTGATTCGAAATGGATCAAAAGTTTTGATGAGACAACATAAAGAGTTACAAATACATTGAGAGGACCCACCATGATGACAAATCAACTTGATCAAGAGGTTTCCGGAATTCATTCAGAAAATCCAAAATACGGGACTATTCCTCAAATTCGATATTGTCCCCTTTGCCAGCGTTTGATCCAATCCTAAAAACATTTATAATCGTTTTGCGGTTTGGCCATCACAGTAATCTTCGATATTTCCATGACCTCATCTCAGGTTCTGTAACGCATTCCACAGAGCGGTTTTTTGAGTCGACAGAAATCTATTCATCAAAATCGATATTGTCCCCTTCAAAGTATTCCCCCCATCGACTGCCACCCACTTTTGCCAGCGCTTGATTCAATCTTCGAAAAATTGTTTATAATCGCTGTGCGGTATGGCCATCAGATACATCTTCGACTCTTCCTTGACCTCATCTTTAACCAAAATGGCTCGAACGGATCAAAAAGCAATTCCCAACTCCTCTCCAACTCTCTTATGGTCAATAAGCTCTTTAAGGTAATCCATTCTTTCATTATGTTGATGCTTCCCTTGGTTTTTGATATCGATGTCCTGCCACTGCCTTCATAATTGAAGGACTCATGGACACATCTGAATAGTTCGTGCCAATGGTAAATGACTGTTTCTCAAGAAACACTTTTTTAACAATTTCAATTTCGTTTTTAACTTTATTGGAAGTTCAATTCCATTTTTAAAAATATAAAAAGGCGAAAACACGCACAGTTGCAGATGTATCCAATACGGCATCACTTTTACAAAGCTAGCAAAATTAAAATTTCATAGAATTTCAATTACGAATCTGGCAAAAAAAGAGACGCCAAATTATGTGACTGGTAGCCCTACATACTGATGATTCCGGGAACTTTTTGATCAAGGTAGCATGATATGAAACACGCGTGAGCTTTCAGAACAATCAGGTTGTAATATCGAATAAAAAAAAATGTACCTTTAAGACTTATGCGAAAGAATCATTAAAAATGTGTGCTTTGTATCCAAATCTATAAGAAAAGATGAAACAGGCGCGCATTATGGTTTAAAGTACTCATCTGTCTGCAATCTTTCCATCTGCCTGCTACAGGCATTACACGACTCCAATGTATCTATCTCTAAGACATTTTTCTACTATTCTCAAGCTCGTGAGAGATCAAGCTCAAAAGGAAACCAAAATGTCCCTTAAGGTAAATGGAGAAAAAAAACTATCGGCCTTGCTCCAGATAAATGAAAAAACCTAACCGAACAACCGTGCTTCGGAAAACAATTTTTTTTTTATTTTCGATAAATTCGTATATTATATAGTTTTTGAAGCGAAAGCCGACAAAGGGGTCGACCACGACTCCGAAAGAAAGATCAAGTAAAGGAGAACCTATTCCCTCTTGGTATTTCTAATTGGAGAAGGCTCGCGCAAAGCAGAGGCGCTTGGCGAGATCTGTTGAGGTCGGCCGTAAACTGAGGACGGGTTATCGTGGCCCCACAATGAGTGAATAAATTCGTATATTTTCTTTAATTTTATTTAAATTTTAGATTCTTTGGGTCATTATAAGCAATTTTTCCCAAGAAACTATGGATCTACATTGCCTGGCAAAAGTTTCCTGACACTTGAAAAATTATACGCAATTATTTAGCGAACTTGAAAACAACTTAAAGAGGTCTTTAAAATTGATCGAATGAGTATTGATCAATAAACTAAATAAATCATTTTTGTTTGTTCAGTAAATATAATTTCTCCGAGCTTCTTGTTTCGCGTACTATGAAGCGAGATACCTTCAAAATCATGGAGTGGCCAGCTCAATCCCCTGATTTAAGTCCAATCGAACTTCTTTGGGATGATGTCAGCAAACAGTGTTTATTTTCGAAAAAAATTTTCAGGATTGCATTAAAGAAGACGTGGAACCAATAGTTCTTGAAAAACTTGTCAGCAGAATGCCTCGAATCATTCCAAAAGTGTTGAAGCTAAAGGTGGATATTTTGACTAGAAAAAAATATAATCGTTCTATGTGCACAAACACATTATCTGTTACAGTTGAAGTCATATATTGTATAGTTTTAAAAAGAACATATCTTTGGACTAAAGTTTTTTCACGTCTTATCAATAGTTTCAACTTATTGATGGCTAATTTTTTTTGTTTTACAGGAGTAATTAAAACTTTTGAGCGCCGCCAAAGGGGGCTCTTTTGTATATTTAGTTGATTTGTTTGTTTTATTTTTAATTGACAAAATGTTGCGAAAATCGAAGACGAAATTTGTTACAGTGCTTGAGAACTACGAAAAAATTAAATAGTCGTTGATTTTCGCAACATTTAATCAAAAAAACAAAACGGCGCCGGATAAGCGCGGTAGGTCATCAAAATTAAAAATGGATTCCTTGACCCCCCTTCTTAAAACTTTTTGGCAGATTCGTTTTAATTTCTTTTGCAACAAAACATTCGATTTTAAATCGCATAAATAATATGGTTTCAAAACTGATCCGAATAAAATGTTCGGGTAGATTTTTTTTATCGCCTCTGAAATTGATAAACTTTGGCTTAAATTCATTTTGAAAATCAAAATGCTGCCAATTTTCTAAATCCAAAGTGAAATATTCGACGATATTCTCAATTTAAAAACAAGTGCCATCTTTCGTCGCTCAAAATGAAAAATATCCATTATATCATATCCATGTTCACTTTAATTTCTCTTCCAACAAAACATTCCGTTTCAAATCACAACAAAAATTCAGTTTCAAAACTGATTCGAATAAAATGTTTGGGTTCCTTTTTGTATCGCATATGATGCTTATAACCTAGACCATTTCCATCTATGTAGAACTCAAATTGCTGCCAATTTCTACAGCTTCCATACTTTACATACAACATTTACTGTAGCTTTAAATGTTAATGGGCGCATTAAAATTCATAGAACACGTAGAACGAACGCCCCCGTCAGTCAGTCAGTCAGTAAGGGGGGGCAACCAGCCGCCCACAAAGCTAAGAAAACTCCAAACAAAAGTCAACATACTGAGAACAGGACTTAAGCCAACCAAAAAGCGCAGTCACTCAGTCAACCAAGATAAACAAACGAAGCTGTTTGGCTTTATTTTTGTTGCTGTTGTTGCCTGGCACAAATCTCTCTCTAGGTAAAATAAACATAAATAAAAGCAAATACAAGCTGAAGCAAAGCACAAGAAACTTACAAAAGAAAACAAAAGGTGAATAAGCATCAAAGGTTTGCGTCAGAGTCAGAGTCTCAGATCCAGCCAAGTTAAGTAAAGTAAAGCCAAGACACGCCACGACATTTTAATGATGATGTCATGAATAAATTAGTTGACTTGGCATGGTAAATGAAATGAAAGCCAAGATGAAAACTACGCAAAGAGCCGAGTAACTAAAAGTACAGAGCCAATGCTTTATGTGGCTCGTGTTGCAGGGGCGTGGCGTTGCCACAGACTCAAATGTAGAGAAGGCGCCGCCCAGGACAGCACCAGGACACGTAGTAGTTACTACGAGTGAGTGTGTGTGAGTGAGTGTGTAGAGTGTGTAACTTGGCTTGATGACAACTTTTGAGGTTTTGCAGCTTAATGACAAAAATGAAGTGAACCGCAAAAAGTGTAAATGCGGTTTAGTTTTTAGAGGGTTTGGTTTTTAGTTAAACGACCGCAAAAGTTTCGTAAAAATGTTGCACACGTGTGAAAAATATGCGGCTCACTCACACACATTAAAATAAAGACATTAAATTGCAAAATATGCAAATCAAGTGCGCCTGAAGGCAGGCAACAGTTTTTTTTTAAAGCTGCTTGCACGTGCAGGCTGCTCCTGCAGGTGTCCACCCGCTTGACAAGGCACTAACCACGCCTACTGTCGTCACACATAAATTAATTAGTTGCGCCTATTTTTGTGATCAATCATTTAATTTTCTGCACCATAAAACTGGCCAACTTGCAACATGCGGCAACAACAATAACATTAGCAACCACCACAAAAAAAACTGCCCTGTCATTTGATGCTGCTGACAGATTTTTGGGGGTAGTTCTTGATTTTTTTTAGCTGTCCACATTTTTGAACTCAAATACTTACAAAAATATTTGCGCCACAATGAAATTAGCCCAAAATTAACACCTACCAACTTGCGTGTGCGTGTGAGTCTGTCTTAGCCAAAAGGTTGCTTTGGCCCACACAAATAATTGAAATATTTTTACGTTTCATTAAAAAAGGTCTGCAGCTAAATCTATATACTAAATATATATGTATCTTTATATGTATATATTTTTGTATTTATTTTTATACCACGCTTCCTCACTCAATTAAGCTCAAAGCACAGCGGGAACTTGACCAGACCAGAACAGTCTGAATAGACTAACGTAAGCCCCGTTCGTATGCGCAGTCTATTTGTGCAAATACTTTAAACCATTTAAACAATTTCCATTAACAAATATGCGCAAATTGCCTTTTGGCGGTTTTACAAATGAATTGCACAACAACAACAGTAACAACAAAAAATAAATACATATATACTACCAACATATATTGTATTTATACTTTTTACACAAATAAAACAACCAAAAATGAAAAAAAAATAAATGAAATATTTTTTGTAAATTATTTTTATGCACTTCATTAAATATTTAAACAATTTGAGCAGCATATACCCCAAAAAATGCCCCAAGGCAAACAGCCTGCCAAAAACTTTAATCAACCGTAAAATGTTGACCCTTTTATACTCTCACGAAGAGCATATGAAATTTGCTTCTTGGTTTAAAAAGGTAAGTAAAACTTTGTTTTTTTATATCATTATTAAGGACATATTCATAATTTAAATAAATTATAAACGTAGTCATTCACAAAGGTTATTAATAAAAGATTTTCAATGCTCTCTGTTTCGCGCAATTGATCGTAACTCGATGAGACTCCCGGTCTCCCGATTGAGCTTCCTGAGCTAGGTAATTTTTTTTTAAGTTGGTATATAATTTCATAGTTACATAATATTACCCTTATAATTTACCATTATTCATAAAGTTGGGTACATTTTCATTACTTGCTTTCATATGTGCTTTATATACCCATCAGTTTGGCTCCGGTCTGAATAAGTCATGAAATCATGCATGAATTTTCAGTACCGGTTATGAATCTACGCATTCACTTGTCACTGAATTTAACACACCTTCAATTCGGTTCAGACTTGAATTTATCATGAAATCATGCATTAATTTTCAGTACCAGCCATGTTCAGGCTTGAATAAGTCATGAAATCATGGCTGATTTATTAATATTTCCGGAATCTACGCATTAATTTCTTACTGAATTTAACTGGAGGGACATGCATGTTCTAGGCTTTTAGGCGTGAACCTTAGCCGCAACAATCAGCTATGAATCAGTGCTGATTGGCTATGAAAAATCATGCCTGAAATCAGCCTACAATTTTTTAAATAATCAGAAATGAATTCAGTGACGATTTGTTTTTGAAAAAATATAAAAATATCTCCTTAAAAATTGAAATGAAAAACATAAGGCCTTCTTCATTACTGAAGTTTCTTATTTTTCAAGGCAAGATTAATATAAGTTTTATTAAATATTTAAGCAGAAAAATTTGAATATAAACCTTTTCTCTTCACGTATCTAATTGCAAGTAAAAACACAAATTATTATTTTCATTTCAAAACTCAACATTTTTTTACAAATTTTTTTACGTCCGTTCCTGATATAAAAATTTTGTAAAAAACAACAAACTAAATTAAAACCAAAAAAAAAATGTAATATAATAAAATATAATATTTACGAACAATAAATTCGTATAAAAAAACGTAAAAAAAAAGAATTTTTTTTAATTCAAATTTAATTCACGGTTTTAATTAAAAATATTTATAATATTATAGAAATTTATAATTTTTCTCTTGACGTGCCTTATTGCGAGCAAAAATACACAATAATATTCTCCCTTAAAAATTTTACTTTTTTTTTTAAATATTTTAGGTCCGTTCAATTTATAAAAACTTTATTAAAAACAAATACAAAAAAAAAACAGTGTCATCTAATATTTTATGGAAAATAATTTCGTATAAAGTAAAAAGCCCAAAAAAAAAATATTTTTTCAATTCAAATTTATTTCGCAGTTTTAATGTTTAATATTTAGAGTTAATGTGAATTGTAGCATAAAAATTGCAGAGTTTGGGTTCTTAAAATCTTATTTTACTATTATGACTTTAAATAATTTAGAATAATAGGAATTAAAATCCAAGATTATAAAAAAAAATTTGAAAAACCAACTGAAAGCAAAACATTAATTAAAAATGTATTTTTTTATTTTTATATAGCTATAACTTAGCTTAAAAATAAAGCTTAATGTTATTGAAGCCCATCGGCTAAAAAAAATATATTTTCAAAATGTATAATTTAAGATGTTTTATTTATTATATTTTTTATATATATAAATTTTTATTTCAGCCTGAAGGCCTTGTTGCTCTGGCTTCAAACTTTATATTTTAGAATTAAATTCTAATTTATAAATAAATAAATAATAAAAAAAATTTTTATTTATGTTGAATATAATATTTGTTAAAGCCTCCAGGCAACTTTTATCATAATTTATAAAGAATTTGCCAAGATCTATAACATATGATGACATCATTTCAAAGGGTATTTTGCATAGGCATACTTTTCGAGGGGTTATTTTCATAAGATGGTGGAATAATCTCATCTTCACTATAATTAATAGTGAACTAGGGATGTTTTATTAAAAAAAAAATTAATTAAGAAGTACCAATAAGCTTTATGGTCAATATTCTTTTAATATATTCTTAATTTAAAAAATTTTAATTTTACCCCAAAAAATACCCAACATAGCAGGACTTTGTTCCGGGAGGACAGGGTTTGGAGGTGATTATGTCATTCTTAAATCATCCTAGAGGAGATGCTCCAGAATGATAATGCCTTAATAGCAGCTTGGCTATCTGAGTAAATGCAGATGTTTGCTCCCCTAGTTCTCTTGTGAAGGATTCTTAGGTCTAAGAAAGAAGATATTTATCAAGAAGTTAAAAAAAAAAATTAAACTGAGAATCAATGCGCCATTACTCTTTCAGTCCAACTAGCCCTATGGACATTTGCTTAGAGTGTATTTGATACTCTTACGCATTCACACTCATCATACCTAATTTCGTTACCTGACGATTATTTTTGAATTTAATTTCAAGCTCTCTAATGATTGATTGTTCCAAAAAGATGCAAAACAAATAGAAGTAGTCACAAAAAATTAGTTTTATTTATGGATGTGGTCGTAATTATAGCCAATCCAATGCATTTATTGGGATCTTATCTGAGTCAACTTTCTCTGAAAATATTTTTAATAATCGGGAAGAGATTTTTGCTTGATGTTTGCTGAAAGAATTAAAGGGTATGAAACTTTCGACTCCCCAGTCTTGAAATCCAATTTAAGGTTTTTTGCGGATTTATTATGTTGTTGTTGTTGGGTCACAACATGTTGCTAAATATTCGGTACGGTGTGTGGGAGTGTTCTCGTATGCGCCTAATCGACCAAGGCATGCGCTATTAGTCCAAGGGGAAGGTTTGAAAACAGTTTGCATTTGGGTGGTGAATGCAGAATTTACGTAATATATAGCCAAAAAAAAATATAGCATAACCTAGAAATATTTTAAGGAAAAGGATGTCCAAGAACATTTAAAAATCTAAAAATTATTTAAAAGCTTACTTTATAGTATATATAATCATAGCCTTAGTTTAAAAAATACTAATTGCCAATGAGTTAAAAAAAAGGAGTACCTATAATAAGAAATATATGTTTATTATTATCCTCATCGATACGATGAGAAATTCAATTCAGAAAAAAGTATCAAATACTCCATAAATAATTAAAAAATCAAAAATTATACAGCATAATTTTAAGTGGAATGCTTCCCATTTTTGAACCCTATTAACCCTCAAGGCTCTTTTTGCAATTTCATTGCAAAGACCTTCAGCTTCAGCCTCAATGACTCGTCAAAAGTATTAAAATCATTTAATTTATATTTAACATTTATTTATTTATATATGCGCATATATCATATGCATAACACATATCGGTACACATTTCGTATTCAATAGCCATATAAAATACTTATAGATATATGCTTATGCCTATACCAAATATATTATTTATGCATTTATGCGAGAGAAAATTCATACACATTTGTTGTGCAAATTTCTCACGCCTTTCGCTTTACGCCCAACGCCTTCAGTGCCATTTCCCAATAAATTCACATCAAAGGTCTTTATTTGTGTTTGCTTAACAACAACAAAAAGCAAAATCCCCGGTTTAGGCTCACAGAGTAAAAAGGATACATGGGCGTTATCCACCAGCGGCTAGCTCTAGACATAGCCCAGGACTCTGTGTAAATATCATTTTCATTTCAATTGAGCCGAGTGAATCTCGACTATTTTGGTGTTTTTGGTCGCTAGGCTAACCTGCGGCACGCGTGCATGTCATCAGCTAATCCCGAAGCTACCGCTAAATGATTTTCTAGTTGCCAAGGACACACATAGATACGCTCACGTACATGCACAAATATACACATACGCACATACATAGATACTTGCATACACAGCCTACGCAGCACGTGTCAATTGTTTGTAGCCCTAGGCAGTCAGTCAGTCAGTTCGGTCGAGGGGGTGAGTTTTCTTGCTTTAATTTTATCTATACACTGAGAAAAATTATTATAATCTGATGAAAGTGCGGAAAGAACATAAGGTCTTGTAAAGGAATAGTTGCTCTATTAAAATATATACACACTTTTTCAAAGAACTTTCAAATTCTAACTTAAATATCACGAAAAAAACGATTTTTTTTTTGGAAACAGCAAAGATCCAAATAATAATTTTCGCATTCAACTTTCGATTTCTATCTATCCTTCGCATTCACATCAACAGATAGATAGATATACAAATCGCAGCTGGAACAAAAAAATATCCCGATTTTAGACAACTAATCTTATAGATCGATTCTAAAAAAAAAAAGTTTAATTTCAATCTTACTTTGAAAATATTTCTTAGCACAAAAATTTAAAACTAAAAAAAGTTTTTTGAATTTTAAACGGTTATTACACTAGCTAAGATTAATTTGGTATCGAGGCAACCTTTTCTTTCTTAAGAACTGTTTTCGAGATATTTTCGAAAAACATGTTTTTGGGCACTTGTTTTAGTTTTTTGTTGATATCTCAAGAATTTAATTTTGAATTTATATATTTATATGTGCTCTTTTCAGTGATACATATATACATAAATACGGACTAAGTAAAAATTATCGAAGGTACAGGCAACCCAAGTTTTTGGTATGCTTTATATTAAAGAAAAATTAAAAAAAAAATTATGTTAAGCTTTAAGCTGAAAGAGACTTTTTTTTACGAATATTTCGAGTCTAAGATCTTCGAAATCGGATAGGAACTGTACATGTTATAGAACCGTGAAATGCCACAAAATGCCACAGTTCCAATTTTCACTAAATCACACAAGTTTTTTTTCGATAATATCTCAAAAACGGTGTTTAAGAAATCTCGAGCGCAAATTACCCTAAAAACCAGTTTTTAACAAAAGTTCATCCGATGATCCTTAATTTTGTAAACCAATGCTATGAATGAGTTTTCGAAATATCTGAAATTTTTCAAGATTGTTCTAATTTAAATAAAATAAATATTAAAATACTCGTAGATATTTTTTTTTTTTGGAACTCGTAAATTTTTTGAAAGAGCTATCGAAATTTTTCAAATAATTTAAAACTCTAATGATTTCGTATAAAATTCAATGTGAAAAAGTAATTAGCAAATACGGATATTGTTAATTTTTATTCATTCCCCTAATTTCTCTCAGTGTACCTGTCGCAGCAACATTTCCCTTTTCCGCATTGCAATGAACTTGGTCTTGGTACACAACACTTGAACAAAGTAACTCTATGTAAGGTCGCCAATGACCGCCAATGGATTTTTAAATACTCGGCACACGCTTCCCAGTTCGCTGAGCTGCTGCTCAAATAAAATAGCTCCGGGCGGTTGGGGTAACTCTGCCGTTGGAATACTTTGGTTCGGTTCGGCTTTGGCTTGTTTCTCTCTCGGTTGGCTGCTGCACCATATAAATAACTCAATTGTTTTGTTGACATTTTATTTGACACGTGACTTTGACTGGTTAAACACACGACCTGCGCTTGGACGTCGCTCCATCTATGCTTAGTGTAAGGTATGTCTCTATGCCAGGGATCTAGGTACAGAGGCTTTGTTCTTTTTGCGGTTCATGTGGCCGCCAACAACGTGGTCATAGTCATCCTCGTCGTCATCGTTGCCGTCTTTGTTGACGTCGTCACAGCGTTGGCAGCAATTAATTTCAAAGGTGTCTATTAAGGCAGCGACTACACGCGCTAGGAACATTAAAACTGCACTACGCATTGCTGGGCGGGCGAGGGGCGCGGCATGAGTCAGTAAGCGTTGGGCGGGGGGCGTAAAGCGTTTTTCATTTAATGCGTATGTTATAGTGTCAATTTGGTATTTATGACCTTTTGTGGGTTGTGTAATTTGCGCAATGTGGCCAGACGAGATTAAAGCCACTGCTTGAGATAAGAAAATGTCAGCATATAAGATGAGAAGTGTTTTTCCTGCGACTTAAAGAAAAGCTACAAATGTCTTACAGAAAATAAAAAAAATAATTTAATTCTGTGAGGATCAGTAGTCGGCATAAAAGACACTAAAATTGTAGCTTGTCTTTGTACGAGTGGCGCAGTGACGTCACGACGCGTCGACATTGGCAATACCTGCCAATACGTGCCTGTTGCTGCGCACACAAGTACAGGTGACGATTATGTATACTATACGTTTATGACTCGTCTGCCGCCAATAATATCTATGTACGTGAGATAAGCCCGTACCGACCACAGATCGACTAAAAATTGACTAATTAGCTATAAAAGCTTATTTCTTTTCTTGTAGCTGAGTTTTTTCGTTCATGGCGCTGAGAGATCATTCCGTCTATGACATTAAGCCATTAATCTCAGCTAGCAATATTGTTCTCTTAGCCTAGGCGCTTAATATATTTATCTGCGAATAATTATATTTATCAACGTTCCTTAAATTACGCCTTTTCATCAGAACCCTAACGATGTGGATCTACAAAACAATGATCCGACTAATTCTGGCCTACGAATGTGAGACGTGGACTCTGACCAGATGTAGGACTGATAGAAAATTTTTGAGAAAAATTCTTTGTCCAATAAGGATAGATCCTAATAATTACCACGTTCGCACCAACGAAGAGCTACTGGAGATTTTTAAGGACACAAGTGTAATATGTCAAGTGGGCCCAAACCAAATGGGAGAAGAGTAATAGTAAATTATAAATGGAATAAAAGATGATTTGGTAAAATTAAACATCCTAAATTGGGAAGAAGCTGCAAAGGATGGAGATTTTTGGAGAAATGTTGTTCGAAAGGTCAAAGCTGAACTATAGCTGTAGCGCCAAGGATAATAATGATGATGATAAAGATCTTTATACCGACCGCCTTGTTCCTTGTGACCCTTGCAGGTAAAAGTCCAAATAGCCCTTAAACCTAAGTCCAGGAAAAATATTTTCATATAAATTTATTCACTTGGGGAGACCATTGGCGGATTCACGAGGGAAGCTTTCGGGTCCAGTCATCAAAAAGGTGGAGAAATGAGAGCACTTTTTTTATATATACATTGTTAAGGCTTGCAGACCTTCTATAACCAGAAATATGTATTTTTTGGTAAAAATGTAGCTACGTTAAGAATTCAAAAAGTGATAGGAAACAAGTCCTAGTTTTAGTCTAAGTTCAAGTTCCCAACAGAGAGAGTCATGTAGGCGTAGAAATCAACCTTTTTAGAATAAGATTAGGAGAAATCTAGAGCGCTAGGTTGACAATACAACACATATACTCCTATACATTTTATTCAGGGATTGAAAAAACAAAAGACCAAGAAATCTTTCTTAAAACTTTCTAATTATACCAAATAAAATTCTGTACAGTAAATAGTTTCTGACTTCCTAGTTAGTATTTAGGACTCCCAAAGAAGCAGTCATTTGATTTTGTTGGCACTGTTGGTCCCAAAAAATGCCATTTCAAATGATTGTATGTCTATTTTTCTTTCTTCCGATGAATTATATTCTTCATCTGCTATCCTTGACTCCCAAAAAGCAAAGGTAGCTGAACAATCAGGTTCCCCATATTACTGTTTTTATTCGACATTTTATCAATGAAATAAATCATATAAAATGACAACAAAAAAAATGTTTGTTTTATTTGACTATTAAAAAGAGGTTCATCCTTAATATTTTAAACATTTGAATTCACAATTATGTAAACTCGATAATTAATATGTTGCTCGATTAGTCGCATTAAATTTATAAAGAAACCTAACATCCTAATCTTTTTTTTCCAGTTTATTTCCTTCTAAATTGACGTATCCCAGAACTGAAATAGCTACGCATTCAAGGCTCTAATGCAACTTGCCACAGGAAAGCCAACAAACTGAAACATATGTATTTGAAAATAAGTAGGATATGCATTGAAGTTGCCGGAAACGGAAGTGTATGGCACATACACTACAACCACACAAAACAACACACACACACACACACACATGCAAACATGAACATGGCCAAAAATTGTACACGACTTGTTTAGTTTGAAAAAGTTTTTAGTTTTGGCCCTTTTGTCTTTCGTCCTTTTGCTGCCTGTTGTCTACCTTTTACAGCTGCTTTGCTCTCTCAGGCTTTTGTTTGTTTGTTCGCCTGACGTCGAAGACTTTTGACTTTTCTTTTAAAACAATTTTTGCTTTGTATGCATGTGAGTATGTGTGTGAGAGTCTCTGTTTGTGTGTGTGTGTGTGTATGTGTGCGTTTATGTGGTTGGCAACAGAAAACCAAAATTTAAACAAAAGAAAAGCAGACAACCATTTGGCGCTGAGACAAAACAACTAAAGCTGCATCTTGGCTAACGGAAACCGCACTCACACACACACACACACTCACACACATACACTTACACATACACTTGCCTTTGGTGCTAAGTGACTCTCGTGCTTTGTTGTTGTTGCAAAACACAACAACAACAAGAAAAAAAAAGAAGAGAAGAAAACTGAAGTATATTGTTAACAGGATATATAATACACAAAATAAAGTTTTCAGCCAAAGTTACACAAAAGTATTTTACAAGTTTTTCCTGCTTTTCTCCACCCGCCATTTAACCATTTTCACTTGCTTTGTATTTGTTTGATTTTTGGTATTGTTTTACTTTTTGTTGATTTTAGAGATACGAACGTGAAGCGAGAATTAAATGTTTAGCAAATGCTCTCGTACATTTTTTGCGACTTAGTTTAAAGGAATTTCTCAAATTAGACTAAGGTTTTAGTTGTAGTGTTCAAACCGTTAGATCTATTTTTGTTGAATAACTTTGAAAATTATTTTGGAGCTGCAAAGATAGAACTACAATTTAAAGAAACTTAATAGAGTTGTAAATTGGCATCTAGCCTTTTTATTTTAAATTAAATATGCAAAATTATATCAAGAATCTAGGTTTAGTTTACATGAAAAATTAACCTTCGCAAAAAAGTGTTTTTTTGGGTAATACCTGGTCGAGAAACTCGAAAATTACAACTTTTTTTCTAAGCAGCGTTTATATTGAAAAATTAAAAAAATTATGTTTCTTCACAGTTTTCAAAACATTCTCCATAAAGACCGTTGATACGATCTGCATCCCCACCTAAAGATACGCGGTAAGGTTGGCCATTTCTTAGGTTCCGTTTTATCATATATCCATTTTATCAGTCTGGATGTGCGATCGAACAGTTTCAACTTGTGATTCTATAAAAATATGTTCTATTTTTATTATTCGCATTATAGAATATAATTAAAAAAAAATTTCACTTCAAATTATATTATGAATTTTAAACACATCTTTTGTTGCTTCAGAGGTAGAAAAACGCTGGCAGATTTTTTTTTAATGTCCGGAAATAAAAATTCCTTTTTTGGATTGATATGCAAGAGCTCGCATTATCCTGATGGTGAATCCAAGATTTGTCGTCTCCCATAATCTTATAAACGTCTTTTAAGTTTCTTTCTACCAAAGGCTACAAGTCTTGCTTTGAACGATCCTCTAACATAGATATGCATTTTCCATCGCGAACCATCTCTTTTTGCCCCCAAGGTTGGCTTAATCAAACATTATATCATACATATGACGACCTTGCCTTATTATTTAGTCGAGGGTTTCGATATTTTCTATGATTACGAAAATATCAAATTGCATTGGCATCATCATCGTTCGACCACAAAATCTAAATAGTTTTAGTTTTTAGGGATTTCTTTTTATTTATATTTAAATGACGAACATCTCGATCTCGGAAGCTATTAGAGGTCGCAGTAGAATATTTTCAAAAGGTATAGGAACATTAGATTTTTCGGTTTGTATGATCTACCAAATTTATATAAACAAATACTTTACTTTGACTTTAATAAAAGAATAGTATTTCTTAAAATCTATGGAGCAGCCATCTTGGCGAAAAAAAATTCTTCTGAGCAGCCACTACTCAGGCCAATGAACGTGCTGTGGAGTGGCATTTGTGTCTGGGAGTTCCCAGTTCTTAAGTATGTTGACAAATAGAGGGCTTCGATGCTGACATCGACATAGCCATCATTTATCACTCACTGACTTGCAACAGCAACAATAAAAACCAAACTGCAAGAATGCCAAAAGTAAACTGGCTAAAAGCGTTAAAGCCAAACTGTCAGTATTGTTTGTATGTGTGTGAATTGGTGTGCGTGCGTGTGTGTGTGTGTGTGTGACTTTGTAGCATTGTGTGATTGTATGAGGCAAGGAAAAAAATAAATGTTTTCAAATGTTTGACGCGCACTGACAACAAATAAGCACACTGTCAAACACACACACACACACGCACAAATAACTGTCTCAACAAGAACACAAATATGCGTGCGTGTGTGTGTGAGTGTGTGTGTCGAGCTGTGCGTGCGTTTAATGTCTGTAATTTACCGTTAAGTAGACAAGTATTAATGGTAAAATACCAACGGAATGCGTAACGCAACTTAACAAACATACAAATACAAATACAAACACCAACATATAGAAAACTGCCAGAGCAGGCGGCACAACAACAGCAACAGCAACAACAACACCACACACTCATTGGAACAAAGAAAAGCCATAAAGAAAAAAAAAGACTCAAGCAGAAAACAAAATGGCGACGACAGAAACGCCAACGACAACATCAGTTTGACTTGACGTTGAAGTTACATGTTAACTGTGGCAGTGCCAACCCTCAGACACACACATACGCATACACATACCAAGATACACCCACTCATACAATACACTCAAGCATATCCACACACATACACGCACACACACTGCAGCAATTGTCATTGTGGCGCGCGCAAGTTGCTGCCTCCCCAGCAAAGATGTCAAAATAAAATGAAAAAAAAGCAAGTCGGAAAGTCGACTTTGAAGGTTGAGAAAGTCCGAATACTCTAACTATGCAACTATGTTGAAATATGGAAAAATGAGTTAAAATATATTTATGTTAAGTTTTAAAACTTGCTATAAATTATTTGATAAAATTTTCAGGATTTTATTTTTTTCGTAGTGGTCTTTTATATATAATTTGTCGAATCCAAATTCGTTTTCCCAATATGTCGAAATCACAAAAAAAAATTTATCTCAGAAACCTGACGAGGTGCTGTAATTCGTCACATCGGATTCAGAAACTCCAAAAACGTATGAAAAAAATTTAGAATACTCTTCTATCCAATTATATTGAAATTTGGAAAAATTACTGAAAATATATTAATGTTAAGCTTTAAAGTTATATGATATAATGTTTAAAAAACTCTCAAGATTTTTTTTTATCACTTTCTAAGAACAGTAAATTTTTTTCACTTAAATTGTTTTTAAGATTATTTTTTATAAGAAAACTTTTTTGCCGTTGAAAAAGTTTAGGAGTTGAAATTAATTGATGCCAAATAGTTTTATTATTTTATGAGGGTTGTGATTAAGACGATCTATTTCTTAAATATCGTCAAAAGAAATTTTTTTTGGTGAAAACTTAGATATCTTCGGTTAAAATATTTAATCCATTAAATTCCTACAAGGAACGTAGGGCTTCGGTTAAAATTTATATGTATTTTTAAATTAATATATTATTTCAACTTTATTTTTGTCCCGTAAAATATTATAGAGACTTTAGATCATCCACCTTGTTATAAATGTTATTTCTATTTAGAATCTAGGAGCCATAACTTTTCATCTTTTGATTGTTTAAAAATATCGCTTAGTTTAATTTAAAACCTTAAAAATATTTACTGCTCAAAAACATTTTGTGGACTTTTTCGCTTACGTTGAAACTAGACCCGATGGAGCAATAAAAAAATATATGCCTTGATTTCTCGACACTTTTATAAAATGATATGAAATGTTTTTATACCCTGTACCGTATGGTACCAAGTGTATATTAAGTTTGTGCAAGCCGAAAATGTATGTAACATATAGAAGGAGACGTCGGAGACACCCCAAAGTTACCTAAAATATGATCAGGGTGAATAGAGAAGTCGATATACCCATGTCCGTCTGTCCGTCTGTCTGTGTGAACGCCTAGATCTCAGAGATGGTAAGAGCTATAGCTACCAAACTTTCACATAAGATCCCAGATTATTCCATAGGAGGCAAGTTTATTTTATTTTTTTGATATCGGGGTTAATTTATATAGCTCCCATAGGGGTGTTTGAGACGACCTCGACAAAAAAAAATAAGTTTTAGATGAATAATTTGTTTGTTTATGAAGATATCGTAACCAAATTTGGTATTCGAAAGTTTTTTATAGTTCCCAATTACTGTACCAAATTTGATCGAAATCGGTTGAATATATCATATAGCTCCCATAGGTCCGATCATCCAAAAAATCGATTTTTTAACCAAATTTGTTGTGTTTCGTTTGTTTGTTAAGATATTGGGACCAAATTTGACATTCGTGAGTATTTTATAGTTCCTAAGCACTGTACTAAATTTAATCCAAATCGTTTGACTAGATCATATAGCTCCCATAGGACCAATCGGTCCAAAAACACGTTTTTTATACAAAATTCGATGTGTTTTGTTTGTTTGTAAAGATATTTGAAATAAATTTGGCATTCATATCTTTTTTAAGGTATTTAAGCACTGTGTCACATTTTATTGAAATCGGTTGACTATATCATATAGCTCCCATAGGAACGATCGGTCAAAAAAAAAATGTTGCTTAAAAATTCTTCTGTTTTTGGTTTTTTGTGAAGAAATCGGACTTTATTACAAGCTAGTGGTACAGGATATCCTAAAGTCGTCCGCGCCCGACTTTACGTCTGCCATTTTTTATTTTTATTTTAACAAATTAATTAAATTTATCGAGCTGTAGCTACTGGGGCCTTCGACTGATATGAAATGATATGAAATAATATGAAATTAATAAAATGGCGTAAAATGATATGAAATGATATGAAATGATAGGTATGAAATGATAGGTATGAAATGATATGAAATGATTACAAATTATATGAAATGATTAGAAATTATATGAAATGATATGGAATGATATTAAATAATAGGAATTAAAGGAATGTCTGGTTCTGCTATTTAAAATTTAAAATTAATTTTAGAAAGAAATAAAAAATATTTCGTGCTCATAAAATCAATTTATTTAATAAAAAGAAAAATGAATATACTGCTTAACAAATATTTTGTAATCTTCAATAAAAAAAAAAATTTACTTAAATATGTAATTCGAAAAAGTTTCGTAAAAGCCTAACTCATCTTCATTTTTTTAAATAAACGCAATAATCGCCTAATTCTAAGGATTTCGAACATATACAACCGTCCTGCTGAAACTGAGAAATTCAAACCGAATAATTGTATTCGGATTTGTTTTGAAACCGAATGTTTAGTGTTCCCATTTCCACCAAACCGAATCTTTCATGTGCTTTGATACCGAATGTTTTGTTGCAAGAAAAACGAAACCGAATCGCCAAAATTGTATTCAGGAAAGCATAAATGTTATCGTGAAAGAATTTCTTTAAATAAATGAAATTCGGATTCCGGAGCACGGCTGATCGTTTTTTTAAGGAATTTTTGTTTCACTATGTGCGATTGCAATGTTGCGACTTATAATTTTTTTGCATTTGCAGTGTGAATTGGAAATACTTTTCTTAGGTGAGAAATGACTTGCAATATATTTTTTATTTTATAAATATTTGGGATATATTTTTTTTGTGCATACAATTTTGAAAATCTTAAAATGCCTTAAAAACTGCATACTTATAAATTCACAAAGAGCCTGCTTAGGTTTCACCTGCTAAACAATCCGTAACTGACTTAAAATCCTTCAGGATACCTTATTCGTCCTACGCTACTCTATTACAAAAACCTAGAGTACTCCCAGCAAGCGTATAATAAAAACGAGCATAAAGAGCAAATGCCAAAAAATTCCAAAGAAAACTCAACTTTGGATTGTTGGAATTTTTTTTCCTTCATTTTTTTTTTGTTCTTTCTGCTATGCTCTTTGAATGAGCAAAGGAAATCCTGCGGGGTTGGCACACAAAAAAAAATATATATATATATATGTATTAGTATTTGGCCGTTAAAATAGTAGATAAGACGAAATGGCAACGAAAGCAAGAATGACAAAACAAACGCGCCATTTTCTTGACGTTTAGCAATTTGACATTTTACGTGATTTTGGGCAGCAGCATGACCCATGATATGAAAGCTGTTTTAGTGGGGCAGCTTGGTAGTGTTAGGGGGAGGCTAGAGGGGACACTTCCACTGAGACTGTGCAGCTATGTGACTTGCCATTTGCTGAAAATTACAAACTGCCAAACTGTGTGCGCGCTGCGTTTATGTAATTGAGTTCAAAAGCAAACGCCTCGCTCGCCCCTCGCACACACCCCAACGCCCACATGGAGACAGCTCAGAGGAGCTCAGTTCCAGCTCAGTGCTCACATTTTTCACAATTCATTTCATTTGGCTGCAAGGCAACATTATTACAAAAAATATTGTTCAAAGACAGCAGCAGCGGCAGCAGCAGCCGCTGAAAGAAATGAGAGCATAACTTAAGGCGCTTTCACATAAAGAAAAAAAGCTGCGCTTTAAACAAAAACGCTGCACAATAATTTTCTTTTTTTTTTTGTTTACAATGCTCTGGTAACATTTCAAAGTCATCCTTAGTTGTGCTTCTTCTGCTGACTAGACTAAGATGGATTAAGCCAGCCCCCAGTGTATGGAGCAAACAGACAGCGCCGGCAACGACTCCAACGTTTCCCACTCCCCGCTGCACAACACTAAACAATTTTTCTTGATTTCTTTGGCATTATTTTTTTTTTTATAATATTTCTTCTTTTTCTTGCTTTTTTTCTTCCTTTTTTTGCGTTTTGCTTTGCCTTGGCTGAGTTTGTTTGCGTCTTGAAGCATTAGAAAATAATATTTTATTCGCTTCACTTGCAATTTTTCTTTTAGTGTTTGCGCTTGGCTTGTCTAACACTCGCCAAATGTTTCAATGTGTATGTGTGAGTGTGTATATATATATGTATGCATGTGTCTGAGCGCCGCCATATTGTTGAAGTTGTTGATGTTGAAAAATGTTACATGCCAGAAATTGCTGGTTACCCACATGGAAATTACGTTGCATGTTTCATTGAGGCAGCCAACCGTCTACCAAGAGCCGACAACGAAGCCAACAACAAAAACATAAAACAAAAAAAAAAAAACAAGCAGCAGAGGCAGAGGCAGCTGCAGCCAGTTAGAACTTGAGTTCTTACATGGGTTTTGTGGCACATTAATCGTCTAGCATTTTCAGTTTGTTATCGACATGGTGCAACTTGTCATTGATGGTAGCAGGAATGTGGTTAGCCAGCAGCACTGGGAATCTGCTTAAACATGTGGGGCCTTAAAGCGCTTATATATAAGTACTACTTAAAGGCTTACACAGAGTCTATAGTTTAAGCTAATTGGGGTTATTAACGTGGCTGCAACAAAAATTTCCGGAATTCGATCTTCTACGATACTCGTTGTGTGGTGCATCATGAATACGTTACAGAAGGACAAACGGTCAATATGGAGTAATATGTGTCTGTTTTCAGGCGATTTCGTAAACGGGTCCGTCGTATTCGGCCGGAATTGTGGGCAGACAATTTGCACTACAATAACGCGCCACCTCATCAGGCTACGATTGTGAACGCATTTAAGGCAAAACACACGATAAATACCATCGACCAGATCTGGCGCCGTGTGACTTTTTCCTCTTTCCAAAACTAAAATTGCCACTCCGGGGAACCCGTTAAGACTCCATACCGACCATAAAACAGAATGCGACAAGAGAACTGAACTCCATCACGGCCAACCCCTATAAAAAATGTTTCGAAGATTGGAAGAAGCGTTGGCATATGTGTATTGCTTCAGAAGGGGCATACTTTGAAGGAGACAAACAAATATTGAAGAAGACTAACAATTTTGCGTTTTATTTCCGGACTTGTCACAATGTATATACGAGTATAATGCGAAAATCGGAAAGCTTCCAGAGCAATTGATTTTAGATGCCTTAGATAAGGCTGCTGCTTCATAGAGGATCTCATCATTTGAAGGAAATCTTTGGTCACCAAACCTTTTCTTCAAGTTTAAAAATAGGCAAATGTAGCCAATTCGTAGTCCCATTCATAAATGGTTTTTATATTACAACTAATTCACGGCCTTGATAAATGTGCCATATTATATAATTTTACTCTAATAATAATAATAATAAATAAATTTAAATAATATTTTCCGATAGAAGAACTTATTTACTATAGCCAAGAACTTCTTTTCATCAGGACTTCAATATTTTGTTATCGATAGTACAAGCCGGACCAGGAATTTTTTAAGTTTCGTTTTTAGGTGTCTGGATTATATTATTTATTTTTTTAAATTTAGAGTTTTTAATTTGAGTTTTATATATTTTCGTATAAAAGGGTAAAAAATTATTTTGTTGGGGTTTTTCGTAAACGATTGAGTGTATCTTGATTTTTATTAGCGAATTTTCGGCTTAACGTGAAACTCAATTTATTTTTAAAAAGTAAATCACGTTGTGGAGGAAAATAAAAAACGGAATTCCACAATTTCCTGCATAATTTTGAAATTTGCATTTATTTTTTTACTTATAAAACAAAACATTTCATATTTTTCCATGCAATAAGAAGTATTTCGTCAGAAATTGTTTATAATTCACAACTACTTTTAGCAGCAGATGCTATAAGGTGAAAGCTCACTACCAAGATTGTCAATTGTATTCTTTAATAGTATTTTTTATTTTATTATTTAAGGTTTCCAACAATTATTATTGATTTTTTGCAATATATTTATTTAAATTTTCAAAAGATTCGGGTTTTTCGTAGATCATTTGACATGTCGTGGCACTTCATTCAACAATTTTTTTTTTTTTGGAAGAATCCTAGGAAGCAATAAAAAAAACCATCATTAACATTTTTTTTATTGTAAATTTAACTTCCTGGGAAAAAAAAATTGTGAAAAAGGTAACTATAGCCAAGCACTTCTTTGAATCAGAATTGCAATATTTTGTTATCGATAGTACAAGCAAGTCTAAAATTTAAAATAAAACCCGAAAATGTCAACCTTTTTTCTTAAGCACCGGTTTTGAGATTTTTTCAAAAAACGTTTATATACGTTAACATGTTGAGCAAAACTCGACATAAAAGGCGATTAGATCGAAAATTATTGATTTTGATCTTAATAGTAATATATGATACGTAAAAATAAATGGAGTTAAAAGCAACCAAAGTTGAAAAAAGGGTAATTTTCGAACATATTTCAGATTTACAAATTTGTATTTGGTTTTTTTATTAACGTCATTAATTTTGACGTGACAACGTCTTAAATTAGGTTTGTATGGGAGGCACCATTGAAAAAGTCTAACGATAACCGTAACGATAAGTCTAGCGATAAATAATCGTAACGATAAGTGGCATAAGTTGGCAGCACCAAACTGGCACTGCTCAAAGCGGTGGCTATTTTTAGTTTTGAGTGAGCGCAACTGAATAACTATTTTATTTTTGGTTTGTGCTCTGCTCTTATCTATAAACGAAACAGCGACTTTTTGTGAATCGCAGCAACAAGCAACGCACAGCGTCAGCCGCACCGCTTAGCGCTCAGCACCAAACTGGCACTGCTCAAAGCGGTGGCTATTTTTAGGTTTGAGTGAGCGCAACTGATTAACCCCAGCGGCGCATAGCCTCTGCGGTCTGCCGAAATACTGCATTACCTCCGCAGAAAACGTAATTGATTACAAGCGCTGCGTTTCGTTTGAGGGATTGTAAGCGGAGGCAAATAGAAAAGCAGTGATCTGCCAAAAATCTGCATTACAACTGCGGAAAAAGTAATGCACAAATAGAAACTCGCACTGCGCTACCTTAGCAACACAAAATGTTGTTATTTTGTTTGCATGCTAACAAGCATAGTTCGGCCTTTCTTCTGTCAAACCATTCGTTTATACCTTTTTATTTATTATCTACTGCCGAGAAAATTTTATTTTATTAAGAGATACGAAAACGTAAAGTCTGACAGCTCGTTTCATAATTTCATGAAATATACGTATAATCTTGATTGCGTATCAAACGTTTCTAAGTCAACTACGTTAAAAGAAACAACCATCGACTTGACTTTCGCAAGACACATTACAGCAGAAACACTTCCTTTCATTTCCTATTTCTCCTATCATCGTCCTATCCTCAACAAAATCACTCAAATAGGAATTATTATTGTGCAATTTAATAATATTCATATCAATAAATATTCTACCGAGAAAAAGACGTTGTCACGTAAAATCTTCGCCCGTAAAACCGACTTTACAGGCAACAGTTTTTTTTTAAAATTATGTTAAGCTTAAACTGAAAAAGAATTCTTTAACGAACATTTCGAGTTTCAAATCTCAAATCTCTCGTGAAAATTGAGTTTCTAAAAATAAGCAAAACATGAACAACTATTTTTATAGAAAACAAAAGACAGAGTTGACCTCTTCATTTAATTCATTTTTAAACCAAGAAAATTTTTGGAAAATTTTAACTGAGCGACTGACCATAGATGGCATGAAAATTCGGATGAAAAACTTTTGTGAAAGCTTTCTGTGAGTTCCATTTGAAGCTGATATGTCAATTAGGTACTATATGGCTATATCCATTAAGGACTATGCAGTCTATGTGTGAGTCCTCCAGTGGTCAACCGGTTTAACCTAACCTATATGGTTATACTCTAAGGGGGCTTTTAAATTAAAGTTCAGCCAACTGACTTTAAGACGGGTTACTTTCAATAACCCATCTTAGATGATACTATCTGCCTGGGTTGGTATGGCATATATATATAGTATTTTGTTGTACGGTTGATATCGATTGAGTCTCTTTTTAGCACGTTCTCGAGCCAGCCTCAGTTCCTTTTCAGTATTTCAAGGCCCATCGGTATCTGGTCGAGATCGTATAAGGCTAGAAAATTCTTAAGATTGTTCGGAGACAGCAATTGAGGAAAAGTTGCAGCGCTTTGAGGTCAGAGACTGCAAAGTTACAGGATTCGCAACCATACAAAAGAGTGGACTTCACGTTAGAGTTAAATATTTGTATTTTGGTATGTTGTGTGATGATCGTGGGATTCCGGTTTTCAATGACTTCTCTTGAAAAGTGTGTGCCGTCAGCGTAATCAAGATCGATGCGTCGATGTTCTTGAATTTTTTCCGATCATCGACGTATATTTACGATTTTCGATTGTCAAAGAGATTCTTTTTAGTCAGTAATTTACGGAAGAAGAATTTTTTATTCGTAAGACCGCATTACCATTGATAGAGTACTTGCTCAGATTTTGAGCTACTGAATTCGAAGTCCGAAAAACCCGATCGAAGGTTTCTTTGATAACCTCCAATATACGTCTTCTTATGGAATTTTTGGTGGTTATCTTATAATCCTTGTATCCAAGATAAGTAAGATAAGTTCATACCACTATTTACGCCTTCATTATCTTTTTTTTTTGAAATCGTTTTATAGCCTTTTGAATTTGGTATACTATTTATCCTTTGATTTTGTAAATATTACAACATTTGAATTTAAAGCGTTTGATGTTTTCTATCAATAATATAAAAAGTAAAGTGCAATCAGCTTTGAAATCTACAATCTATACTTTCAAAAATTGGACATTAAATATGTTTCGATGAATCGATACATCGGTGTTTTTTGGTAAAAAATATCGGCAATATCAATATTGGCTAACAACGCTGATTTTCCAGCACTAAGTACTATAACTAATCCAATTGCCTCAAAAAGTAAACATTCAACCATCTTACGAACTATATTGAAACGTATTGATATAAATTATTCGGGTTTTTCGGAAACGATTGAGTGTATCTTCATTTCTATGTAACGAATTTTTAGCTAACATCGCTGTTTTTCCAGCACTAAGTCCTATAACTAATTCAATTGCCCCAAAAAGTAGTCATTATTTCAAAACAAATTGTTCTAGTCACACTTTCTAGTTCTGGATCCTCTCCTACTTTTCTACTTAAGCCAACTTTGGCATATACAATTTGTTACTATATGCAAATTGTTGGTTAGCTTTTTGTAAAATATTTTCAATAAATGCATGTTGTTGGCACACCCATATGGGCACACAAACACAGACACGCAAGCACACGCCCATCATTACCAACAAACACAAACAAAAATCAATTTTATTTGAATTTAACAATTTAACCGTAAAAACCACAGAAAGCATTTTAAACGCATTTTTAATAGACTCAAATATGTGTTGCATAAAACGCGGCGCTGGCAAGCAGGCAACATAGCCGCCGCCGCCGCCATTTTGTTTTGTTTGTAACGAAATTCGCGCATTTACAAAAGCCATCAAAGCCAAAAACAACAACGACAACAACAACAGCTAGCAACAACAAACAAACCGCGCACAAATTATCGATGGGTGAAAGAGAAAGATTGGTAGCAAGTCCTCTCTCTATAGATATATTACAACCAACAGTTCCACGTTGCAAGCGGAACGGCTGATCCGATCCCAACGTGGTATTTTATTTTGTTGATGCTGATGGAAAATTAGTTTTTGCATGTTCTATAGATGCAACATTGTGTAGCATGTGGTAGGATGTGTGTGTGTGGAGTGTGTATCTGTGTGTGTGTTACTGTTTGCACATAGTCTGCATACTTTTTGCGCTTGTACAAAGTCACGAATCGCGAGTGTAACTTTTTTCTCTTTTTTTTATATGCCATAGCATTTTGTGCAAATATTTGTACAACAAAAAATATTTATTTACGCATAGTTCAATAGACAAAGCAAAAATAACAGCTACCAACAACAACAACAAAAGTGCTAGTTTACAAAAAAGGCTGATCCAAAGTGGCTAGCTTTTGGCTTTAATGAGCATTCATTAAACAAAATGTATGTGCGTGTGTGTGAAAAGCTTTTACAACACTGGTTAAAGCCAGCAGAGTGGTTTGTACATTTCGCACACATGCTGCCAGGGCCATAACCGTTTACTTGACCATGAAATGAAATGAAAGTACATAAAATATCATCTATGGCATTATTGACAATTGCACGTTGTGTGGTCAAAAGTAAGACTGTATAAATGTAACCCTGGCTTGTTTGACGTTGCCTAAACAACACGTTGTCATGGCAACCAGACGAGTCTCTGTCTCTCCGAAGGGTGTCACTTGCTTGTAGTCTGAGCTGACTCTGTCCACAGACAATGAGCTCACTCCTGCAATTTTAGTATTGCCCTTCTTCTTTTTTTTTGGCATCCTAGGGTTTCTGATATGCAGGTTTTAATTCGTGCTACATAGCGTTAAATGCGCCCCATGTTGTCAACACTGTGGCTAAAAGCTGCAGAGAAGTTGGCAGGGTATGCGGCGGACATCACACTGCTTTGACATTTTCTACGTATTGTAAATTCAGGCAATTTTTTCCTAGAACAACTTCCCGTCAAGGCAGATTTTTTTTTTGTAGCGTAACAGCTGGCACAGTTCAATGGAAACATATTGGCAACCCGCAGGCCTAGACGGGGAATCCACTGGCATAAATCGGCTGGAGTAACTTGCTAAAAATTTACTCGAGTATGAAATTGTTGCTCTGGTACATGAACTTTGGGAATTGACTAGCATCGGCAAAACAAAAATTTTTTAAATTGAAACTTGCCCAATTCTAGTGAAATTCTGAAATTTGTAGCGATTTAATAAGTTAAGAACTCTTAATACGCGGTACAAAAACTGAATCAAATTGAAAAACAACTTTTCTGACCAGCATTTTAGTACAGTGAAAATGGGTTCTGAGTCTGAGAACTTCTGACAGAAAATTGCATGCTGATATTTCACCAGCTTCATGTATTAAGGACCATCCAAAAAGTCTAAAACTAAAAAAGGACACCTCATAAAATTCTAACTTCTGGGTATACCTCCCAAATCAAATAAAATTTTTTTTTAATACATTAGTAGACAAAAGTATTTTGATATTGCAGAGCGAAATGTAATACACTTTATATCTCAAAAGTGAGAGAAGTTACGAAATCTATTTTACATTTGAGAGAGAATCTTTTATTAACTTAAAGTGAGCCAAATATTACACTAATTTTTTTTATATTTTATTTTTAATGTGAGATGATGAACTTTTGTTTGGATAAAAGCAAGTTGATATTGCGATCAATTGCAATTTCTTTGATTCGCTTAAGATAAAAAATGGCGTACGTAAAGTCGGGCGCGGACGACTTTGAGATACCCTGCACCACTAGCTTGCAATAAAATCCGGTTTCTTCATAAAAAACCAAAAACAGAAGAATTTTTAAGCAACAAATTTTTTTTGACCGATCGTTCATATGGGAGCTATATGATATAGTAAACCGATTTCGATTAAATTTGACACAGTGCTTTAATACTTTAAAAAGGATCTGAAATCCGAATTTAGTTCAAATATCTTTACAAACAAACAAAACACAACGAATTTTGAATAAAAAAACGTTTTTTTGGACCGATTCTTCCTATGGGCGCTTCGAGTATATGATATATTTAAGCGATTTTGATTGAATTTAGTACAGTGCTTAACAACTATAAAAAACTTACGCATAATTTGATATAAATTAATATCTTCACAAACAAACAAAACACAACAAATTTAGTTCAAAAATCGATTTTTTTAAAGATCTGATCTATGGGAGGTATATGATGTAGTCGACCGATTTTGTTCAAATTTGGTACATTGCTTGGGTACTCTAAAAAACTTCTAAATACCAAATCTAGTTACAATATCTTTATTAAAAAATTAAGTATTGCGAATTTTGCGTAAAAAAAGTTATTTTGGCCGGTCGGTCCTATTGGAGCTGTAATATATAGTCAAGCGATTTTGATTAAAATTGGTACAGTGCTTGAAAGCTATAAGAAACTTTCGAGTGCCAAATTTGATTACGATATCTTCCTGACAACTCGTTTCTTAATTTCATGAAATATACGTATAATCTTGATTGCGTATCAAACGTTTCTAAGTCAACTACGTTAAAAGAAACAACCATCGACTTGACTTTCGCAAGACACATTACAACAGAAACACTTCCTTTCATTTCCTATTTCTTCTATCATCGTCCTATCCTCAACAAAATCACTCAAATAGGAATTAGTTAAGTTTTAGTTTACATGAACAATGTTTTAGTAAACAAAATATATTTCTATAGTTAAAATTTGTGCAATTCTTTTTGGTATTTTATTTATTAAAAGATCGAATAAAAGAGCAAAAAAATATATATATTTTTTTTTTCTGCTCCAAACTTAGTAGCTCAAAGTAATCATTTTTGAAAAGTAGATGTAATAATAATCATAGACCTTAGATACATTTTTTTTATCCATGTTTCGAAAAAAAATTTTGTCCTATGCAATAACAAATATTTTACGAAGAAAATGTGTATAATTCACAACTACTTTTAGCAGCAGATACTATAAGCAGAAATCTCACTATTAAGATTGTCAATTGTATTATTTTATAGTATTTTTTATTTTATAATTTTCGATTTCCAACAATTATTATTACCACTACTGATTTTTTGCAATGTATTTATTTTAATAATCTTGGTTTGTTTTTCTGGTGTTCCATCCTCTAATTTGGTGAAAAAAGTGACTCCTTGTTTGGTAGTAACAATAATAAACCTTCATTATCGTTTTTATTACAAGTCCACCTTTAAAAAAAAATACAAAAAAATGTATAAAGTTTGGCTTAGAGATAACAAAAATTTTCAAAAGTATACATCTAGAGTAATACACTGGTAACAGAAACTTTAACCCCATTCTAAGTATACAGGCTGCTGTAACTCTTGGGCCAACAGTTGCTTCTACCAGGACACCCTGTTTGAGTCAGCTCACTTAATATGTAGCTCAAGTAGCGCACACAGCATCCAAAACCGGCAAAAGACTCTGCCAAGCACAATCTTGGAAAATGCTACAAGATTACATACTGACACTTTGACTTGTATGCCATTGGGTGTTATTGTAGAGTGTCCTGTTGTTGTTGTATGTAGCTTTAGTGTTTGTTGTTGTAGTTGATGCTGTTGGCATTGCCGGACTATTGCTCCATTTCTTACGTGCTCAAGCACGGCTGGGCGTCGAAGCGTTGAAATGTTGCCAGCAGGTGCGCGGCATGCTTACGAATTTTCCTTTTCCTTTGGGTTCGACTGTGGGAGATTTCAGGGGTGGGCGGAGGAGAAACAACAGGGCCAAAAATCAGGCTTGTCTGCACAAAACAAAGTAGATCAAGCAGCAGTTGGCAATGGCCAGCAGCAAATGCAACAACAAAAAAATCACGAGTTCTTCAGTTAAGTGAGAGGCAGTGGGATACTCTGTAAACGTTTATAAAAAAAATGAGTCATTGGTATTTTAAGAAGTTTAAGCTTTTTAAGGGAACTGGACATAATTGTTTGGAAGGGTCTCTTAGTATTTTCGTGAAAACGTTTTTGCTTACTTACTAATTAGGCAGCTTTGCACGCAAACTTCCATATAATTATTATGACATGTTCTAAAAATATAAAAATTTAAGAACTAAGTCTCTACAAAAATTTTCCAATTATTTCTATTTTACGCTATTGCTCGAAGTTCGCTGTCAGATTTGTTCGTCTCTCTCCTTATTGATCTTCACCATGTACTTTTTGGACGTCCGCGATTCCTTCTGTCCTGGGGTTTCCATTCCAATGCTCTATGTGCCATTTCGTCGATAGGTTTCCGTGGGGTGTGTCCCAGCCAACCATACTTCCGACTCAATATTTGTTTGTGGATCGGCTGTTGCTTAGTAATTTTCCACAATTTACCATATGGCCTTCCATATTAATTTTAAAACTTACCAAATATAATATTTTTTTAATTCCTACAATTCGAGAGAAGTAATTCCAGGTTCGCCTAAGTTTCAAATACCTTGTACCAACTTAGCTTACGCAATGTTTAAAGGGAACTTCTATAAGCTACAATATATATAACTCCCGGAGCTCTCAGTCCGATATCCGAAATTGCTCGGATGGGTAAATAAAAGAGAGTGGCAAGTAACATCACTATTTTAAAAAAGGGGTTCGAAGTATTTTTTTAAAAAACTGATACGGGGGAATAGGTATGACAGCTTCTAAAAACGAAAATACCTCTCTTATTTAAGTCTTCAAGAGCCTAGCATACTGGTTTTAGTTTTTATATATTTTTTTTTAAATTTAATATTTTATCTGTCATGGTAAAAAAATTCGTGTCAATATCTTTATGTGTTTAGAAGATATGGCTTATCAAAAAATAGTCTAAAAATGAAAAACCCGATATGCAGTTATCGATAACTCGATAAATAATGCAATAAAATTGGGCGTGGTTACTATTGGCGAGCAGCTCTTCCAACTGTGTAAAAATCATCAAAATCGGAGAAGGTCGCCAAAAAAGTGGCCCGCTTCACTTATTTTCGCCGATATATAAATGTATATATATGTATATGAATGGGTATCTTTTATATTGAGGGTGTCTATATACCAAAATTGTTGTACTCCAGCTTGTCTGCTAATGGAACAAAGTGCAAATTATGACAATTTATGCGGAACACAATAAATTGTTCTCAATTGAACGTTTACCGGAAAACAAGCAAAATATTCAGATTCATTATTAAAACCACATTTTTGATGCTCCCAATTTCAGAGAAACGTATTTTTGTGCATAACTCGAAAATGATATGCTGCAAGTGAAATCAAATAAAATTGGCAAAATAGGTCTAAAAAGTGCATGCAATTTAAATTGAAATAGATTGCTTTTAAAAGTCTTTAATATTCTTAGAATCTGATTTATGGCAATTTCAAGTTACAATTTATGTTGATAAAAATTATTACAATTTTCTGTAATAACTCAAAACGAACTTTTGGCATACGTACATTAAATAAAAAATGATTCATGATTTGCATAAATTGTTCATGCCTTATCTACAATAAATTTACGTATATATGTATAAGAAATACTCTCTTGCGGATGAACTCTCCAAACGGTATTCATCTTTTAATAAAATCTACATCTTATGAATCCTAAGACCTATATATATGGGTAATGTGGGTATATTACGAACGATGCAAGTAATTGTAAATGAAATTGGCAAAATTCGTTCAAAAGTGCAACTACTTAAACCTAAATAAATTTTTCTAAATTCTGTATTATAAATATTCTTAAAATTCCAATTTCAAGTTAGATATATTTAGACAAAATTTTTTTTTTTTTTTAAACTCGAAACTACCTTTTTTTGTAATATAAGTAACATATAAGAAATATTCTTTTGCTGATGAACTCTCATCCTTTAATAAAATTTGGTGCTTCTACTTCTTAATGATCCTCCGACCCCATGTGTATGTTACGTATCTTCTTTAAGTCATTTTAACTCAAGGAAAAAAGTCTTTAAAACTAAGGAAATATTCTTAAAGCTATTGTTCAAATTGGTATATCCCGTTATAAGGAATGTGCGATACCGATCCGATATTTTGAATATCGAAGTCGATACTGAATATTCAATGCCGATATTTGGGTACTCGATTAATCGTCAATCCGAAACTAATTTGCCTAGTATCGGTATCGGGATAAATTTCGTTTTGCACTTTGCGTTTGCAATTTACCTTAGAAAAAGTCTTTTAATGGTAGTTGCCCATCCGATATTCTGGTGTGACTCGCGCCAATTGTGTGAGCATAGCAAGTAAAATGAACCACTGCTCACCGCTGCTATGAACTATACGAAAAATTTTAAATAAGACTAAGTTGACATCATTCTTTGTTTAATTTTATATCTGCAACTCCATTAATTATGAACATTAGAGAATTTTGGTTTCATTATCGAGCAAACGTCTCAATTTTGTTTGATTCTTGTTTAAAAAACGTAAAAAAAAAACGTTTAAAAAACGCCCGGAAAAATTGATTCGGTATCGATTTTTTTTTTTGAATATTAAGTACTTCGATTCGATTTCATTTTCCGTTATCGAGCGTCCCTATTCGTTATATAAGTGCAAGAAGCAATTTCCAAGCCGCGTGCTCTATTCAAGGAAAGCATTTTTGAAAGTTGCTGAAGCTCTTAAGGGATCGTCATTATTTTAAGACGGTTTAAAGATGTTTTGAGAAAGTTCATATTGTTACGATTAATAAGTTCTTGAATCTCAAAGTCGCAATCTTACAAAGAACCCGGTCTATAATAACACTGGTTCGCAAAAAGAACATAAAATAAGCCAGAATTCAACTTTATAGTTTTTCCAATTTTGTTACAACATATTTCTTCTATACCGTGAAATATTTTGCCTGTTACCTATAGTACCCTAAATTCCATAGATATAGAGTATTACAACCGAAGGAAAATGTATTTCAGCAACGAGTCACTTGGCGTCACGTGGTCACAACATAAAAACGTGATGAAATTTCACAAAAATAAAAGCACACAGTGACTCTCCCACACACACACACTCGCACTCGCACACACACAAAAGTGAAACATGCCGACAAATCGACCCTATGCTTAGTGACAACGAAGATCTTTGAGCAGGGGTCTGAAACCGATGGAACTGGTTGGCTTGGGCTGGGTTGGGTTCCGTTCGAGGTCTGAAAGCCAGCCAAGTGCCGTATTTTTACAAGCCTGTGCTATGCCAGTAAATGACATGGCTAAATGTGCTTTAGTAGCGTAAATAAGTAGTAAAAAATTTATAGGATTTGGCATACACAACAGTTGCAAAGGTTCTTTTACAACACCTAAACCCATCCCCTCCATAAATGCCCAGCACAATTAATAAAAATTTGCTATGAGGTCACTTGAAACAAAGCGCACTGATTGTTTAAAGCTGCCGTCAGAGACGACGACGAGGACGACGTTGTGCTTTAACCCAAGTCTCTGTCTCGAGAGACAATCTAGAGCTCTACTATAATAAACAATGGCGAATGTCATATGAGAGAGCCTCTGGCGAAACTCAACAAAATTGCAATAAAGTCCAACCAGCTCATAAAAAAAAAGCGAGCGGCAAACACAACAAAACCAAAAAGCAAAATGAATACAGCAAAAAGAAAAAAAGAAAACAAAATGGCAACAACAAAAAGAGTTTCTTCTCTTGGCTGTGTTTGGCTCTCATTTTTTATAATCGCATTTTTATGATTAAGACGCATTTTATGAGATTTTAACTGCTATTATTTTCGCTTTTAACTGTCACAATAAAGTCAAACTTAAAGACAGCCAAAGCTGCAGGCAAAAAGCCCAACTAAAGTTGGGGACGCCAACGACTGGATGGGAAGACAGGGGTAAACGGGAGAATCTTTTGCTTATGCAATGTTTTGTGTTGCTTAAATGGGTTTTCTTTATGTGCTGGCATGTCTAAGGCAAATGTGGGGGGAGAGGCTCTTTATATATATAATGTATAAAGCAGCCGCATCTTAAAGACTCTAAGACCGTAATACTGTAGTAAGACCGTCTTTGGATGGCGTAAAGTTTGCCTTGCAGATTTGCGGCATGAAAATATTTTAAGAGAGAGTTATGATGTTAGTCAGAGATGTGCAACAATTAGAAAGAGAGCTTATAAAGCACAAAAGCTGCAAATCGGTCAAAGTGAATCAAAAGAGAATTTAGCTCGAAATGTATTAAATGCATGCTGTGGGAATTAACAGATTAGGACCGAAAAAATTAAGTATACGTTGGCTGGAAGGCTACTTTTTTTTTAAAAGAAAGCGTATTAAGTACTCTATTGTTGGGGCACTACAGTTTTTTTTCGTAAAAAAACTATTTGCTGGTTTTCTTTGACCCAATTCCAGGAATATCATAAAGTTAGATTTTAATGATTTCTTTTTTTATTTTTTAAAACACAATACACAGCGCTATAAAAAATCAAAAAAGGCTAAATTTAAGTTGTATTTATTTAAAGATTTTAAAAAATTTGGCATTTACAGAGTTTCAATGTCTGTCATCCTCGACTCCAAGTGGAGCACTATCCGTTTGTGTCGAACTCTATTATGGGATTAATGGCAAATATCATTTCATGAGTAGCTGACTGCTTTTAATTCATGATCAATAAATCTTCTTCATGCTTTTGCTGATGCACCAATGCGAGGATCTTTCCCTTGAGGGTTCCAACGAAGTTCCCGATAGAGCTCAAAATATCAGAAATTGTATTGAAATTATGATAAAAGAAGCGTCAGAAGTGATATAGCATTAAATATGAAATGTACTACTTTTAGTAAAAATTCAACCTATTTTCGAGTAGTAATATTACCAGTGGCCGTCGGTGGCGTACGTGGTAGCGTACTCGCCTCTAAGGCCGAAGGTCGGTGGTTCGATTCCCCGCAGTAGCACTGGTGCATTTGCCTAGCACTAGCTCAGAGACGCTATTTGCCATGCAAGTCTCTATTAATTAAAAAAACCGCCGTTCGGATTCGGCTATAAACTGTAGGTCCCTGTTCTGTTCGAACAGTTATTAATAGAGATCCCCTATGACCCTCCTCCAAGGGGTCTAATAGGGAAATATTTTTTTTTTTTTTAATATTACCAGTATTTTGTATAAATATAAAAATCTACACCATCACCTAAGAATTCTGTTCCTCAGCAATTGAGGGCTTAAAATCAAGTTGGGAATGTGGGCATGCAAAAAAATTAATTTTTGCTGAGGCTAAACGTAATTTTTTTTTTTTTCAGAGACACCGTTTGTGTGCGTTTTTCATAAATCTATCTTATTTTTTTGACCTGATGTATCTGGTCATGTATATGCACAGGAATATATTTCATTTCATCAGCTACGATTCGGTCCCATATCTCACAGAACTACCTAAAAAGGATATTTCAGCCTTGTAAGGCTTCAAACCACAGAGCAGAATCTGCAAAATCATACTTTAGGGTTAAAAATATTTCAACGACGACAATCTCTGGGCAAAATCTGATTGAAAATATATAAGAGATGCCATTTAAAAACATTTTTGTTATCACAACAAAGTAAAACTAATTTATTTTTCCACCTTTCAGATACAGAACTTTTATTTAATTTAATAATTTTTATTAATTACATGAGCAACTATTAATTTATTGTTTTAGTTTGTTGTAAAAACATTGGGAAACGCCTTCTCACCTATTACATTCCAACTTCTTATTGTTACCTTACTTAGAATTTCCCCTTCAGCTCATGCATTAAATGCTATAATATAGGGTAAACCATCTGTTTCTTTGTTAATTGCATTTTATTCACATATTCTCCAACAACCAAATTTCCAAAAAATTTGGTACTAAATGCCAATTTGCTCGAAAAACAATATCGCTTACTCACTGGCAATGAAATAGATCTTCTTTATAATCTTTATTTTAATAAAATAAAATCTCATCCAAAAGACAACAAACGATATAATGGTACTCGTTCCGACCAAACTAAAGGGCTTTCAATACTTTACTAGAGAAGATCCACATGCCAATTGTTTATTCCCAAACAAAGATTAGAGTATTTTCGCGTCTGCCACAAAACTCAGGCCCACTTACTCTATGGGGATCATCGCCCAACATGCCAACACTGTGGGCAGGCGTTACCTACAGTCCACCTTCTTAACATCTGCCCAAGATTATATAATATAAGGTATTCCCTTTTCCCAAATAAAATACAATGCTCACTACTTGGAATTGTAAACAAAAACAATATCAAAGCTCTATTTAACTAAGATCTGTAAGATAGATAAGGAAATCTAACAACTGCATGGGACAGGGTCTAGTTCCTTCGTTGCCCTAATTTTTATTAGTTATAGTATTGTAATTGTATTTTATACATTATAAATAATGAAATATCTCTTACAAGACCTCCGTGGCTACCTCTACAAGCACGTAGGAGAACATCGGAATTTTCCTAGACTTTTTTTTTGCAAAAACTCATGGCTATTTAATACTTTTGAACTTGATATCATCCACTTTGGGAAGGAATGTTTCAAATTATGGGTGCTTAACAACTAAACCAACAGATGGCCGACCCCATAACAACAAACCCCATGGCAACAAATCGTATTTTGAAAACTGGTGAAAAATCTTTTAATTGGCCAATATTTGCCAGATAAATAATGCCTGATTTGAAAATTAATTTATTAGTTGGTCGCAGTTTTTGAAATATTCGAATAAACCAACAAATTTTATATCGAAAGTATTTTATATTAATATAGCCGGCCTTCGGCACGCTCGCTTCACTCGCTCGTCTAGATCTTTATTTTCTTCCAATGATTTATTTTTGTGGCGAATTCACGAAATGGCATTATATGCAAATATTGATCTGATCATATGTATTTTATACAGAAATCAAAACATGAATTGTAAGCAAAAATCGCAGAATTCCTTTCTTCTTAAGAAAACTTTCATGGAAAGGAATAACTAAATCAATATTAATTTCTAAAATTGATGAAATTATAAATTATCCTACCGAGTTTTTAAATTCACTTGATTTGCGAGGAATGTTTTGAGTGGCAACCCTTATCTCTTAGGGGTATGAAAAATAGATGTTGGTCGATTCTCAGACCTGCTCAATAAGCACACAAAATTTTATGAGAATCGGTCTAGCCGTTTCGGAGGAGTATGTTCACACAAAAACCTATATTCACAAAAATGCGTATATATCACGAACCAATTCACACAAACACATCGCAATAGGCTTAAAACCTCCGCATTGACCTCTAACACACGCAAAAATAAGATTTTAAATTCATCGACTCGTTCATGAGAACACCCATAGCACGTAAAACATAAGTTTCTTCTTATATATAAAATTCTAGTTTCACAATGTTAGTTACCATACTCCTCCGAAACGGCTGGACCGATACTCATGAAATTTTGTGTGCGTCAATAAAATAAAATTTATAACGTTTATAATTTTTTTGTTTCCTTTCGACAAAAACTATTAACTAAAAAATATTAGTTAATCTGACAATGTACACAATGCCAACCTAAATTAAAAAAAAAATTGTATTGGAAAATCAAATTGTCCTTTTTGGTATTTTCGTCGCAATTTTGTTATATTTTCTCAACCTTAAACAATCCTTGGACTTCCACGAACATTTCAAGACCAAAATTAGCCAAATCGGTTCAGCCGTTCGTGAATTGTGACTGTCAAATAATTAACAAATAATTTGCAATAAAATAATAATTGCGACTTTAAATTGAGATGTAATCTACCCTATCTTTTAAGTTGGATAAAACTGCACACGGTGTGCAAAAATTGATTCAAATCGGTTCAGTAGTTTATGAGTTCATCGCGAACAAACAACGTGACACGTAATTTATATATATTAATATATTATTATAAATTTATTTTTAATAGTAGTATTTTATAATATAAAATAGAGCAAGCCTCATATATTTGACCAAGAAAATCTCAATTAATTTAAGACGCCGCCGTTCGGCTTTGTAAATCCAACTTCTCTTCGAAAAGCTATTAATAGAGATCCAATGCTTTGCCCAGGGACGACTGACAATATTATTAGGATACTATTTGAGCCCCATCTGCATCACTAACGCGATTAAGCATAATTCTTGTTTTTTGCGGAAAAATATTAAGTCATTCTTTTTCTGAAGAGTTAATTATAAAGAAATATAACAACAGATGATCTTAAACAATTTTTGAAAATATATAGCTAAGTAACAAAACTTTTTTTTCGATATTAATTTTTTTCATTTTTAAATAAGGCAGCGTAATTTAATAGTTCTTCAAAAATTAATTATTCAAATTTTGCGTGGTCTTGTTCTCTCTTTATCAAAAAACTTCAATTTCGCACCAGCAAATCTACCCAGTTTTGAAAATAGTAAGAAATTTCGCAATTTCTTCACAAAGTTCAAACAAGCTTCTATAGCATTTTAAATAATTTTAAATTGTTCTCTTAACATTACTAATAAAAATTTTCCAAGATCTTGTTTGCATTGTTTATAAAACAGCTGAAAATCTGAAATCTGCAAAAATATTCTTACTTATCATATATGTATCAAAAAGGAAATTCTCTACCAAGTTCAACCAAGTAACTTAAGTAACATCTTGATAAAGTGCAAATCGAATTACTCATCGGCCAGTCCATCTTGCTGGACTATCCAAAACCTATCCGCTGAATTCCTCAATGCTTATAAGGCAATTGCCTGCACTTCAGGCCTGTCATAATTTCGTTTATCACGCTTGGTTTATTGTTAATGTTTGGGGTCTCTCAAACCAAAAATTACAAATAAATATTGTTGTAAAAATTGATGGGTGCACATCAACTGTGCAAAATAGCGGTTTTGCCGCACTTCGTCAACTTTAACAACTCTTACGGCCAAGCCAAGCAAAACAATAACAAAAGCGAAGACCAAGACTCGACTCAGTCAAAATGCCCGGAATATGAACTCTTTTTTAATGAGGTGCTAAAAATGCCATTATTGTTATGACAGACAAGCGGATGGCCGGCCATTTAAAAGGCCCGGTTCGTAAAGCCAACGTTAAAATGCCAACACGCAGTGTTTGGCTTACAGTGTGTTTGCGTTAAGACAAAACTTTTAATGGCTTTTCAGTCTGGGGCGAAAAGTTTTGATTTTTTTGCAAGCTACTGACTTGGCCTTGGCAGCATGAAAAATTGGAAAATATTTTTAAGCAGGGCTCTTTAAACATCGATTTGTAAATTGTTAAATGATTGCCGGCTAAATGCGCGTAACAAATGTGGAAGCGAACCCCTCGGCTTGGGACAACGCCTTAGCAAGGGTTGAAATCGAGACAGCGTGCAGCAAAAAAAAAGGAGATCCCAACTAGCTTTATAGGAATAAAGTACTATGAGTGTGTCAGTGTGTGTGTGTCTCGACTCCATGTAGCTGGAAAGTATGCATGCAGCATTGAATTCTTTGCATATTTTTACAATGCGCGCAAATTTTTTTGCTACGTGCGCTGGCGTTGGCGTCAACGTCAGCTGAGACGTCGACGTCGACTGGGACTCGCATTTTATGCGTTTTTGATTTTTGAATTTGCATTTCTATTCATGTTGGGGTTAATACTTTTGCTAACTTATTGCAAATATTTTACAGCAAAACTATGCTCTATTTCTATTTGGAGCCGCTGTAGCCAACGACAACGGGGCGTATGAGCCATGGCTATAAGCAGCAAGCAACACTTGACTTGGGAAAATGTTTTCAAGTGGACGCTGCTTGAGTTTTGAGTGAGGAAGATGCCATTGAATATTCAAGCAGCAAACACTTGGCCGTACAAGTTGTGTACATTGGCCGGATTTTATGAAACTTTGCCAGCCATTTTACAAATAAAAATTGTTGCTCTGCATTTGGCCTGCTTTTTCTACGTTTTTTAGCCGAATTTTCTTTTTTTGTGCTTGTTGACTGTGACAAACATAACACTTTGGCAGCAGCAGTTGGCAAACAAATTTGAATTTATATTAATTTATTAGCATAGCAAAAGCGCAGCAGGGTCGTACAAAATAAAATGTAAGCCAAAATCAACCACTACACTTTATCCCAAAGTTGTCACAAAGTGCCGGGGCAGCGCAGTCCTCTTGGTCAAAAGTTATTTTTTTTTTTTTTGGTGGCATAAGAACGCATTATAATGAAAATGAAAAGTAATTTCAACGTTTTTAGCAATGAAGTTGCTAATTTGAAATGTAAATCGACTGAGACATGGCCAAATGAGTTTTGGTCAAATGAGTGGCACTGCTGCCAACTTGGGTGGTTTTGGCCACTCAGTGCTACATCAAAAATTTATTAATACGCGCGGGAATTTTTCACATTGGATTTGCATACGCTTAGAGCTTAAGGTGTGACTTCATTTTGAGTTCTAAAGTGGCGCCTAAATATATGCAGCATTTGTTTGAAGACGCAACATGCTGGCATATGCCAATCCCTTGCAAAATTATGCAAATTTTGAGGCAAATCCCCCAACATTTACCTTAGCTGCTGCGTTTTTATGCAACGAAATTTGCACTAAGGTCAACAATTTTTGTCACCCCGTGTGGTTCAGTTTTTTTTTGGGTTTTTTTTTGGGTTTTTTTTGACAAAGTCATAGTGCTCTCTGGCGTGTTAGAATTTGAAATGAAGCGGTCCAGCAACGTGCCACATGCTACCAAGTGGAGCTTTAACATGCAGTTTAAAGCCAAAGATCTACATATAAACGCACACTCATAAAATGAGCATTAAAACACACACAACGCTTGCCCGACAAAATCCAAAAGGATTTAGTTACGCCACAGGAGGTGGTTACTTCACGTCTATTGCGCCATCTTTGCATACGCACACAAACAAACATCGTACACACACACAAACACGCACACAAAGTCACTCACACTGTGCGACAGCGTCAACGACAGCCAACCAACCAAGCCAACCTCTGCTCCCCAGCTGGTAACATGAATGGCTTTTTCATCCATCAAACATGGCGTCAAACGTCACAAGCAACAAAAAAAAAAACCAAAAGCTAGCAGGGAAGGTTTATTTTTAGTTAACAACTGACTGAATACTCTATACATAAACATTTGTTCTGTGTTGTATATGAGCAGTGATGAAGTCATGCATGGAAACTATAACGTAATCTAATGCTTGCGTGAGAGACGTAAGCATAAATAAAAATATGTTATTTAATGGGGCAGTGCTGAATTCACGCATGAAATATGAGCTTTATCCTCATGGCCTTGTCAGAAACTTAAGCATAAATATAAGTCAAAGTTTCTCTGTTGCTTTGTGCTTTTGTGGGGCAGTGTTATTTTCAGTGCTGAATTCATGCATGAAAGCTCAGCCGTAATTTAATTGCTTTGTTAGAGGCAAAAGCATAAATACATAGTAAAGTCTCTTTGTTCGTCTTGTTTTGTGAGGCAGCTTAATTTCAGTGATGAGTTTACGTATGAAAAAAGCTGGAGGATCTATCTCTGGAATCAGCTAAGGTTGGTCTGCTAATCAACGTGGCCAAGGCAAAAGAAATGCGAATCAATACGACGCCAAAAGAGCCCTTAAAGTTGTAGGACCGATAAATTGAAAGAGTCGATGATTTTAAATATTTTTGGGAGGCTCATTAATATCTGACGGAGGCACAATGACAGATGTAAGTGCAAAAATTAAAAAATCAATCGATGCCTTTTCACAACTAAACTATATCTGGTCATCGAATTGTTATAGTAGCCGAACCAATATCTTGATCTTTAAATCTTGTTTCTTATCCTTGCTCCTTTATGGCTGCAAAGCGTGGTTTGCAAAAGAACATGTACGGCAGAAAATACGCATTTATGTCAATCGATCTTCCAGATATTTTGGCCAAACCGATTATTAAATTAAGAACCGTGGTCAAAAACTGGCATATAGGACGTTAACGTTGCAATTCGAAGAAGGTAGCTCGGCTAGATCGACAACACATTACGCAAACCACCGAAATCACCTATACGATCTTGCAATACAACCCGCAAGGCAATAGACGCAGATTCCGCCCGAGAATTACTTGAAGACGATCATTCCTGAACAAGATTAATACCTTCTACACTGGACGTGGCAGCAGGCAATATGCTAAGATCATCGAGCTAAGGGAGACCAATGAAAACTACTTGTGGATAGATTATGCCCAGCAAAGAGGCTATTCGGAATCTTTGACGCCGAACAAGGCTTAATAATATTAAAAATAGCATCAAAAGGAATAAATAAATTTTTGTTAAAGAAATACTCTATAAAATTACAAGAATTCGTACTGTTTATTCTTTGAAAGAAGAACTTCCTTTATAATTCATAAGCAGTGTCAAGACCCCAATTATACCTATAAAATTGATACTCTTTCACTGCTTTGTTATGATGTCAGTTACCTTTGCAATGATTCTCTTATAATAGAACTACCCCAAGTCGGCACTCGGCATCAGGACGGGTTTGAAGTAGGGTCCTGCTATAACCTCAACCCACGAAATTGATAAAAATTTCTTGCACTTACAGACGAGTTTTCTTTGTTGGCATTATATCCCAATAAATTTTCCCAATTCTTCATATCTTTATGATAATAAAGAAACTCATAAAAATGTGAGATATCAGAACAAAATTTTAAAGTAACATTCACAACCATGCTGTGATCTGTTACGACTAAAAATATCGAAATTTTCCAACTTGAAAATTTAATTGACGTTCTAAATTTTTAAGACGACTCTAAACTTTTTGCGGTTTAATCTGTGCTACGAAAAATCTCCTAATCATCATTATCATCACAAGCTTTATAGCCTTGGGCAGACCATAGCTTCCGCAACTATTCTATGTGCTTCGGTCGATCTTTGCATTTCCCCAGTTCAAGATACCAAGAGATCGAAGATCATTTTCCATTGTCCGTATTCTTCTTCCAATCCCTGTCTGAGAAATGCTTTGCTGACGGCTTTTTTTTTTTGCGTTGACGTTTTGTGAATCGGATCACATTTTGTTGTTGTACCATTGCGTCTAGTTCTAATGTAACACGTCCATAAACCTTACCTAGAAATTTTCAGTTCTCCCAGTACTGATCTCAAAATACTAATCTTTCCAACTAAATCTAACAAACCAATCTACAATCTCCTTTAACTTAACTGCGTCACAAACTCCCCATAAAAACCCATACGACTTTTTGCCATTTAAAGAGTACCCTTGAAGCGTGCAAGCAAAAGGCAAACGGCAAAGAGCTAAACGCTTTTGTACCCGCTGACAGTCCGGGGAGCAATAGCTACGAAAGCAACCCCAACCAAAGCTATTGTCGTCTAATACCACAGCTGAGGCAGAATGGGGCGTATACGTCCCGCATCCAAGCGTCAGACGTATCCGCCATTGCCGCAACTAAACCAAACCAAACCGTACCCCCATAGCCGCACCCACACTTTCCGTAACACCGTCATGCATCACTTCCGTTGATGCTGCCACCGCCGTGGGCTACATAATCTTTGGAGCTTTATGTGCTGATGACTTGCTGAGCCTGAGCCTGAGCTGCCCTTATTGTTGTAACTCTTGTTGTTGTTGCTGCTGTTGAGGTTGTGTGCGGGGGTTGGGTTTGTTGTGTCCTGGGATAAGAGTGTGAGCATTGCTGGGTTTACTGCGTGTTTGGTTGTTCCGAAATGTGCTGAGTCGGTTTTTGTGCTTGGTCGGATTTTCTACACTTTTGTTGGCAGCACTTGGTCCATTGCTTGTCGTCGTTGTTGTTTTTGTTGTTGGCTCAGCATGTTGTTGCCATCTAAATACATAGGAACAAACACACACACACATACAAACATAGATATTGCATAAGCATAGACATTCATATAATGCTTGTAATATTTGCGCTTAGCCCTTGTGGATGGGGAGGAGGAGAAGGTATGGGATCTACAACTGGCCGAGGGCATTCAGCCGCTCCAAGTGTCCTTGGGGTTTCACTCGCTTGATTTCAGTTGAGTTCAAAATGTTTATTTTGTTGTCCTTAGGTTAGTCGTTTGCTCATTTTTGTGCTCTTGCTTCGCCCTGCTCTCTGCCCTTTGCCATCCTACTACTATGATTTTTTCTCATATTTTTTCTTCATTTTTTTTTTTACAGTATATTCTGTATATGTGCATGTAAGTGTATATGTGTATGTATGTGTGTGTTATTTGATTTTAACTGTTTGTATTTTGTGCTCTGTTTACATTTCTCAGGAATATCTAGTCCATGCCTTTGGTAAATATTCTTGATCCATTTGTAAACAGCAGTAGCTGTAAGAGCCAGCTTGTACTTTCTAGCTTTTAAGTAAACACATTTTCAATGATTTTAAAGTTTAGCTTAGCAGATAAGTATGCTACAAAATGGCTTCCAAATTGTTAATAAAAATTAAACTGGCAACAACTTGAAAATGGAGCTAAAATGGCTGCTGCTATCAAAGCTGATCAGTTTTTGCAGCAGTCAGCTTTTGTCAGCCAGGCCTTGTTTATTGCTATAAAACTAAAAAAATGCTGCTGCACAAATCCCTTAAGAGCAGATTTGGAACGGACAAAGCTTACAATAAAAAAATATGTATATACTGCTATATATAGAATTTATGTTAAGTCCATTTTGTCTTTAAAAGCAAAGCAAAAAAAAAAGGAATTGCCATGAAAAGTCCCACGCTGTGCCATAATGATGCGGCTCGGGGTGTGTCCTGTGATAAGCCCAGCACATAAAAGTTGAAATACTGACTGTGCCAAAGACAACATATTTGTAGTTTACAAAACTATCCAGGATTTTTTGTCGTCTTCTATTTTTGCTTTCTGTTCATTTCAAGCTGTGCTCAATTTGGTTTAATGCTTATTGGAAATGTAGTGTGAATTGGTTTAGTTTTGTTTGCACTTGGTACAAATCCCTTAAAATAGACGCAAGTAGGAATATTGTTTAGGCCTGGTAGAAATCGTTTGAACAAAATTTGGTTAAGTCTAATTTTCTTACTGTTAGGCATATTAAAGTTTCGGCCTGGTAAAACAAAAAAACCAACCCGAACAACTATACGAGGTGTGTTTAAAAAGTAAGGCGACTTTTCAAATTTCACGGGCAACGTATTTTCGATTATCGATTTTTTTTACTCAGAACAGAGTGTAGCATACGGTGACTCTGTTCTGAGTAAAAAAAATGTTTACAAGTGGTGCAAACTTTTCCAAGATGGCCGGGAAGATGCCAATGAAGTGAAGAAAATTGTTTTGGAAAACCGCCGAATCACTATCAGAGAAGTTGCTGAGGATGTCGGTATATCGCTTGGCTCGTGCCATGAAATTTTTTCTAACGTTTTAGGCATGAGACGTGTGTCAGCGAAGTTTGTTCCGAAATTGCTAAATTTTGACCAAAAGAACCGTCGCATGAGCATCGCTCAAGAGCTGTTGAATGACGTCAACTTCGACCCAGATTTACTCAAAAGGGTCGAAGAATGTTACTAATTACGTAATTTAAAAAAAAAAATCAACTCAATTATCATTTTAATTAACAAAACTTCTACATAATCTTAATCTCGATCAAGGTATAAGTGCGGGAAATCTTAACATTTTCAAATAATTCTTATGCGTAATTTTTTCTTTTTGTGGATACATCCCATATCTTTTATCCTATCTATTATCTGACACCTTGAAAAACCCGCACGGACACACACATTTCCGCATTTGTACCCTCTTACGCTGGCGCATTGCTCGACCAATTCAACGTGACGTCACAGCATTCCTAGGTGGCAGAAAATTTTAAAATTTTGCAAAATTAAGGCATTTGTAACGCTTCGAAATTGATTCCAATAAAAATTGTTTTCGCGAAAACAGCGAAAAGGGTTAAGGTTCTTAAAGTTCTTCTTCTAATGCTTGAGAATTCTTTTAAAAAGAAAAATACTATTATTTTAGGGTGGGGATTCTCCCTGTGCCCAGAGTATTTTCAGGGGCCTGGTGATTGAAACTTAAGGTATATCAGAGGGGCTGGCACAATTAACCCCTGTATCCGTATATTTCCTCTATGACCCTGGATTTACTTCTTTTGTAATATTTTTTAAATTAAGCAACAAATATGACTTTAAAATTTAGTATCTGCATACATTTTTTTAATTGTACATCTACTTAAATTTCTAAATTTTTAAGTTTGTTTTTTGTTAGATCTAATCCTTTTCATAACAATTTTCCAATTTGATATTGGCATTTAAAAAAAAAGAATTTTTGTGCATAATATTTTATTAATAGAAATTTTTTGGTAAAAATATTCAAAATATAAAATTATTTATTTTTTATTTGAATTTTTTTTAGTTCAAATTCGTTCGATTTATAAAAAAAACACTATTACGATTTAAAATTTGTCTAAAAGAGGAAATTGAGGACCTATTTTATTTTTTATTTAATTTATAACCAAATTCAATTTAATCGACACCGGATTGTAAAATTCTACACCTTAAATTGGTAACTTATACAGCACTATTTTTTTTTAAATCTAAACCTACCCATAAGCTACTTTCCTAAAAATAGAGCATATAGTATTTGGGGTTACCACAAAATTAGACACATTTCCTTATGTTTTTTTTATATTGTCGACCATAAACTTTTATTATGCCTTAAGGTAAATTATTTTATTGACTTTATTGCAGACCTCTTGCCCAAAGGCAAACTCATACACCAACATACCACACACACACACGCTCTCTCTCACACACACACACACACGGATTGTACTTCTGGTCAACGCATAATTTTGCGTTATTTTATTGGCACGCGCATTGCGCCTGGAGCGCCACCCATGGCGTTACGTAGTTGTATCCGCATCCGCCAACCAACTCCGGCAGGACCTCAAAGCCCTTTTCCTCGTGACACGAACAAAAACAAAGCTGCAAATGGCAAAATGGCCTACAGCGCAAAAATCGCAACAATTTGTAATGCCAAATATTTTATTTATTTATTTTTTTGCCATTGTCGCATGCCTTTTTTTTTTTTTTTTTGCTCTTAGCTGCTGTATAAATAAATATATATTTTCATTTTGTGTTTTTCCGTTCATTTTTTTTCCACTGTGCGTAAAAATTGCCTACACGATTAGCTCAACAGGTTCAGAGACAGCGGGTGGTCCCACAAGGCACAGCTTTTTTTTTGTCTCTTTATACGAATTTTATGCCTAGAACAATAAGGGAGCAAAGGAGCAAAAAAAATTGGTGACAAATCCGTAAAGGGATGAATCGGGGTATGGGGTATATTTTTATGTATCAGTGCATTAGAGTGGCCAATTTTGTAACTTGTAATGCATAAGAGACGAGGAGAATGGAGATGAAGGCAGGATGAAAATCATCAAAAATTAACTTTTGAAAAAAATATTTTGGATA
>JBAMAX010002410.1:0-30457 GCA_037043745.1 Chymomyza amoena
TATATTTCTAAAAAAAAAAGTAGCTTTAAAAAAATAATAAAAATAATAAAAACTTCGAAATAAAGCGTTGTAGAACCAAACTATATTTGAAAGAAAAATTGACTGTGAGGTATAGAGTGGGTCACCTCAATTAGTCATGGATCTTTCGAAAATTACGAGGTTTTACGATTTCAGACGTGCAGTGGAAATCGCCCAATTCACCTATAGATTTAAATACCAGGAAAAAAATCACAAAAATTGTAGCAACCCTCATTTCCGCAAACTTTAAATATTTTCAAAATTATCCTAAAAACTGTGACACAAAATTGTATATTACAAAATATTGGTATTTTACGATTTATTAAATATTCGAAGAGGAAACATTTCTTAGCGATCACAAATATGGCCGAGACGAATGCAAAAAGCGACCAACAAAATCGGTCCCAGTAAATTTTTTGAATTATTTATGTACCTATAATACAATATTTGTTATACACATATATAAATAGTTATATAGATTCAGCACATAGCTTGACACCTCAAGTGCCCAGGGTTGGGACATTTCAAAGTCAACAAAGTCTGATACTGGATACCTAAGACCATATGAAACGTAGGCCAGATCACAAAATAGAATCATGAAATCTTAAGAATTTAATTGACTTAAAATGTTTTTCAAAAAATTAAGTTCTAATAATGAAAAAAAAAACTTATTAGATTGAAATAGAGAAAAAATTTAACACATTAACTAACACTGCATTTTTGAAATAAATGTCCCAAAATTAAATTTACAATTTTGTATTTTTCTTTTTAATTTCGGTTGTATACATAGTCTAAGCAAAAAAGGCTAGGACTATATTTCTTAATGAATTTTAATATTAAAATCTCACATATTATAAAAAAAAATTAAAGAGAATAATATAAAATAAATCTAACTTTATAAAAAAAAATTGTGTAAGTCACCCTTAATGTTTTACAGATTCACAATCTTATAAAAAATATGTTTAAAAAACCTAAAACAAAAAATAATATATAATTATAATAAATTTTAAAAATAATTTTTTAAAAATTCTTTTAAATTATATTTAGTTTTAACTCTATTTGGCTTACAAACGAAATATTAATTAAATAAACTAACTTTTTTCTTTGCTGCCAGTACTTAATTGTATTAAAAAATATTTAATTACACTTTATTATTATTATTATTATTAATATATCTTAAAAAAAAACTATGTGAATCAATAAAGTACTTATAATGTTTTAAAAAAAATTTCCAAAAATTATTTCTTTTATATACATATATGTATATATAGTATACTAAATTTAGCTTACCAACGGAATATTAATTAAATAAACTATTTTTTATGGCACTTCATTATTTTAATAATATAAATAAATCTGTCAATATCTCAAAAAAATAAAATTAATAAAAATGGGTACACTTGTCCAAAAAAAATGTCGACCCTGACTTTTTGACTTTCAGAAATTATTTGGGGCCCTTACTTAGACTTAAGCCGAGTAAGTAAGTAAGTAATTTATGGAGCGGCGGCATAGTATCGTCGAATTGATACTTAGAGTCATGATATTTTAATAATAATAATAATTTCCCTGACTGACCCCTTGGAGGAGCATGGGGATCTCTATTATTAACTGTTCGAACAGAACAGGGACCTAAAGTTTATAGCCGAATCCCAAGGGCGGTGTCTTTAATTAATAGAGACTTTCTTTGGCAAATAGGGCCTCATAATTTTTAGATCGAAATAATTGACACCAAAATTATCTATTGAATAAAATCAAGTATTTATTGAAAGTTCATAAGTGGAAAATGGGAAAACTTGGTTTAAGACTTAAAACTGTGTCCCAAACATTCCCTAAAAGATTCATCAACTAAGTATTTTTTTCCAGCAGACGTCGTTTTTAAGCCTTCGTTTGCTGCACTATTTGCCAAACTGTCAAAAAATCTGCAAACAGTCAGCTATGAAAACTATTTAAAAAAAAGGAACTCTTTTTGGTAATTTTAAAATTTTTAAACAACCAAGAATGCCCATATAAAATAAAAATCCAATATTTCATCGATTTTAGATTAACTCATATATTTCTGAATTAATATTTTTTTCAACGCTTCTGAATTCTCGATATCAGTTAAGGTTCTGTCCTAGTTTATTTAAACAGCAATTTTTATAATTGATAAGATTTACCCTTAGTTATCAAATTTTACTTAAATACTTAATTTTTCTTTAAATCGCGCTCTCCAATAGTTTTATTTTTTTTACTTTGCCTGCTCGCCTTTCTCTCAACACTTGTGACGTCACATCTTTCAGGCTATTTCAAATTCGTTGCATGTTTAACAAATGCCGCTGCAACATACGTGCAACTTGGCACTTGCCACTTGCTGCTGCTAATGACAAAGATTAATTTGGGTCACTGTGCTGAAGTTTGGTGCCCCTAGGGGCAACCCTACACGAGGGTTACGTGAGCGAGTCATATATATTCATGTTTATGTAGTTGCGCGTTTTTGTATTGTTCTATATACATATAGTATATAAGTTTATGTGTCTGTGTGTGTGTGTGTTTGTCTGTCATGGGCTTGCAGCATGCAGTTGAAAATTGTTTGGGGTTAATTAAGCGCGACATATGTGGCATTGCATGCATTTGTGCGTCATAGTAGTCATTGCTTGAACTGCAAATGCTTCTGCGGCTTCTGCTACAGTTGCACGGCCAGGGTGACCCTACTATGTAGTGGGTGCATGCTACATGGTGCTTGGTGGATGCCAGACGCGCCTATAAGTGTGAATCAATGGCGTTGTGTGCGCGCTTATTGTTATATACAAACATTACAAGTACAACAATTGGGGAGCACGCGCTAATCAATTGCCAACATATAGACATAGACAATAGACAAATTGCCGAGCATGTTCATTAAATTTCCATTGCCAATGATGATACATTTATGAGCCACTACCACGTGGTGTATTGTGTGCATGTCGGCCAGAGAAAAAAAAACAAATCGAATAAATTCGTTTTTAAAAATAACAAAAAAAACTAGTAATTGTGGCTATAGACGGAGGAAGTTTAAAAATGATTCTTCTATTAAGGTTGCTGATTTGGATTGTCAAGCCGCGATTTTTTCAGCTCAATTCGAAATAAGCTCGGAAAATTAGAGCAAAAAAAAAACCAAAAGGTACATGGATTCCGGAACTCCAGAACATTCCAAGAAATGGAGCTGTTGATTAACGGCACCGTCAATACAGTTGCTAAGAGAAGAGAAAAGGTCCAGACTGGACTGGGGTTACCCCTTAATTCCAATTATTTATTCCTTGACATGCAGTACATATTAAAATTAAGTACAAAAAAGAAAAATTGAATACATAATATATGTCACTTCTGGTAGGAGCATAAGGCGGAATGGCCTTCTTAAGTAAGGGGTTTTTTTCCGTTCGGGTTACTAGCTCAACCCACTTTAAGGTATTTGGGGCGACCATGATTGTTTTATAACTGCGTGGGCCTTCTCTGGATTGTGTGGTCCGCGGGATGTATTTCAATTCCATTGTACCACTCATGTCTGGCAGGCATTCCCCTATCCGAAACCTTGGCAAGAATTCCGTAAGGATTCAGGATACCTCTAAATACTTTCAAAGAATGATATTCTTCGTCGGTCAGCAAGGAATATCGATGTATGATGCAACCCGACTAGACCCGGCCAAAAAAAATGAGTTTGCTCGGTTATTGGAGTAGATAAACACATGTAGGACTATTAGGAACAGCAATGGATCCAAAAGAGTTTCTTTCAAAGTCGATTTTTTAGCCAAAATGAAAGCTATATATATTGTAGAATATGTGTACGATAGGTCTTGATCTATTGTTCCGACTCCCTTCATTTGAAGCATTTTTAAAAGGATATAATTTTCCGTATGGCTTACATACATGATATGTAATATTTTTATTTTCAAGCAAGATCAAATCACAAAGGAAAGGAAAAAATTAAAATTTTCTTGACATTCCACATTTTAGTTAATTTTTCGTCGCCATTGGCACTTTCACTACAAGACGCTAGAGAATGGAAATTCGGAGACGATGTTAGGCGTTCGCAGGCAGACAAGAGCGTCCATTTTGAATGCCCAATTATTCTACAATAAAAATAGCATTTAACAATCACAACATTAAGTTTGTATGTCTTTTCATCATGCCACAAATAATTCTAAAACTTCGCCTTTTTTCGGTAAAATTTGAAAGAACCTCCCGTTAACACATTTTTATCCAATGCTAAAGGTAAAATATAATATTAAGCCACAAAACTAATTTTGTATATGATCGAGAGCTCAACTTCACTTAGATATAATTTTTGGACTTATTCTGTTCATTTTTTGTAACTCTAAGATGGTATGCAAAAAGTCTTTCAAGATCTTTAGACAATGTATTCGAAAAACGACTTTTTTATAGTGCTTAATGTTGGCTCACCATGTTAAAGGTTAACTGTTTGTTTTCAAAGCTAGTACAGTAAACGAGGAGTTTCAGCTGGAAAAAAATACTTAATTAATGAAACGTTCAACAATCGTTTGGGACCCCTTTCTAAATCTTCAACCGCGTTTTCTTATTTGTGGGGCGGCGACGGTTTGTACGGTTTTCGAATAATTCTGTCTTTTATCAAAATTAAAGCCATAGTTTCTAGAACAAAATTGTTTGCCAATAAAATTGTCTATCAAATAAATTCAAGCATCGATTTTAGACTTAAAACAGGGACCCAAACAATCCCTGAAAGATTCATAAACTATTAAAAGTATTTATATCCTGTACCGGGCTCAAAGAGTATATTAAATTTGTGGAATCTGAAAATGTATGAAACATAGAGGATAAATCGTCGGAGACCCCCTTAAGTATGATCAGATGTGTCTGTCCGTATGAACGCCTAGATTTCCCAGAGAGTAAGAGAAAATAAGATTTTTGGTACAAAATTCGATTGTTTTTTGTTATTTATTTTTGCTGTATTAAATTGACAAGTTTTAGAGCCTTCATTTGCTGTACTAAGTGCCAATCTGTCAAAATCTTAAAAACACTATTCAAAAATTGTTTAGACCCTTATACAATTTTCTTTAACAAACAAGTCATTCCCTGATCCTAATAGGATTTTGTTAATCTTATATCGTATTTTCAAATATTTTTTAATTCATAATTTTGAATCTATGATATATTTGATAAGATGATAAGCAAACACTGATTGAAAAGACAATTAAATATTCCACACATTGTACTCTGACTGTACAAAAAAGATTTTTCTTTAATCAACAAGGCGTCCTTAACTTTCAAAATGGGTTTTCAAATATTAGCTCATGGGCATTTTATAAAATTTTTTTAAGATTTGAAATGATTTAAATGATGAACCAGCTTACTTTGGAAAGAAAATTTAAAATGTTCAGTTAGGTTAATAATCTAAATTAATTATTGATTTACAAAAATTAAAAGCAATGTCTTAAAGATAGCAAAGTTGACAATGATGTAAGCAAAATATGTTTAATTACAAGAAATAAAGTGCAACAAAATAATTGAGATAATAGATTACATATTTATTTAATAAAGTCTAAGTCTTACAAAACTAGATTAACTTTAAGGTAGGCCCTTGGCTATCGATTACATTTATATTCATTCATCTTAACACAAATAATGCTTATTAAATATATTCAAATACTTTACATACAAATAAAACAAACATGCAAATTACAACAAAAAAACATTTACTTAGTACAAAACCTATATAAATATTTATCATAAAAAACCCATGTACACAATAATAATTATAATCATTATCAAGAAGCGCAAGAGCAATGTTACAAAGGCCAACGAGCCAGCCAACCAGTCGTATGTTTAATAAGTAGCTCACCCGCACTAATTATAAGTAACACGTTAACGTTTACAAAACTTTTAGAGAATTTTCGTTGGAAAACAGCAGAAAGAAAGGCACTCAGTCGACTGACTATACTGCTGCTGGTCTAGTGGAGTCGAGTCGAGCAGTCAGCCAAATGGTCACCCAGTCAGACTAGACACCACAGAACGGGCTAGACATGCAGCCAGCCAAACAGCCAACCAGCCAGGACAAGGGAGTTTAGCCGGCAACCAACCAACGAAGCATCAAACCAAACAGCCGGTGCTTAGACATTAAAGTTTTTTGGTGTGTGCTCTCATTTAATAGACCAAAAATTCATTTAGGAAAAGTTTAAAGTGTCGACAGCATGAACACGCGCACGCCAAAAACATTTTTCAGTCATTAACACCGGCAAGGAGGTGGTAAGGAGGTGGCAAGGACCTCTAGCTCCAAGTCTGCACAAAGACTTTGTGCGATTAAAGCAGTCGTGTATCTAAAACTTTAATTTGATTTCATGTATTTACAACATTGAAAATCAATAAATTTAAAATGTATAGCCAAAAAGAAAAACAAAAACAAAAAAAATAGAAAAATTTCAGCTGAGAAAAAATGCCAGCCATAGATTTGCTGCTAGTGAAGGCAACAACAACAACAAAATCACTTTTGGGGGTGGCAAGAAAGAAATCGCTGAGCCTGGCATCCTTTTGTCAATACAAAATACGCACGCAGCTGCACAACAACAACAAAACAAAAATACATAAAAACAACAAAGACAAAAGTCAAAAGTGCAAAAACAAAAGAAAAAAGAAAAAACTTTGAACGTAGATGACGCATGCGCTCCAAGCGGACGAATCTCTTCAAAAAGGGGAAAGCAAATGGCAAGCATTAAATGGCCAAGCCAAAAAGGAAATGCCGAAGCACACTCACACATACACATGGCGCATAAAATGGCGTTGCTCACATACACAGCGTTACAAGCGCTTTCTCCTCCATTTTGAGAAAATTTCCTGACATGGCCGCAGCAGCTGAAGCTCTAGTAGCATTTGATTTTTAACAAATTTCATTAACATCAGAGGTCCGTAATCATTCAAGCATCGCGTTTCGTAACAAAACTGGCGAATGCCTCAACTTCGCTTAGAGCTGACCCATTCAATAATAACGACATTTTATGCAAATTATACAAAAAAGATTCTCTAAAACCGAACGAAAAGATAACAAAACTTTTGCCGTGTAAAGTGTCAGATAAAAGTTATACAAAAATTATATTGAACAAGTTTTGCATTTATTGTGACAAGTTATGTAAAGACCACAAAGTTTGTGTGTGTGCGTGTGTGTGTGATTGAAAACTTCTTAGAAGTATTAACTAAACGATTGTTGCAATGATTGACGAACAACATCCCATGCAAATTGGCATGTGTAAGTATGTAAAGGATTTGAAGTTTTTTTTTCAAAGCTATCTCATCTGATTTTATGGGCGTTGCTTAAAAAGCCGACGGTATTTTTTTTACCGACGGCTTTTTTGGGCAAAAACAAAAAGTTTATTTTGATTGGTGGCAGTTTAAACGTGATTTAAGAGTGGAAAGTTTGTTTAGGTATTGTGAAAATCTTGTAGATGAGATTGGTAGTTAGTTAAAGGAATTGTTATAGTGCCTCTTTACGTAGCTTGTGACTTTGCTTACATTTGCCTTCTTTTAAAATATTTTATTCAAAGCATAAACATAAAAAAATTAAAGATTTTTTTAAAACTAAACTAAATTTCTTAAGGTTTATTAAAATATTACCAGCTCTGATTGACAGTATTATAGAAATTTTTGTTGGATATTGGCTTAAAATTGTGTTTAGAGTAACTAATAATAAGTTGTGTCGAAAGTGTACACCTTTGAGATACTCTGTAGCTCTGGCGAATCCACTGTAAAGTTGGAAATATGTTTTGAGAGTTTTTGTGATCCCTAATATACATACCCCAGCCCCCCTACTAGCGGATCCACAAAAAATTTGTAAAATTGTTACGGGATCTCTGATATACATATATACCCGCCGATGTAGAAACACCCCTAAGACCAAATCCTGGATCTGCACGTGCTCTGCACATTGCATTAAAACTCGGTATTTTCCTTCAGTACTGCAAAATATTCTTGATTGCCAAATTTGGTTATGATATCTTCATAAACAAACGATTTATGCCCTAAAAATGTTTTTAATTTTTTTTTTTTGCCGTGGCTAAACCTATTTGGATAAATTTTGGTGTCAGAATGAGAATATCTCCATTATTTAACTTTTGTTTTTTTTCAAGTTGCTCTGAAATAGTCTCTTGGAAGGTTATGTAATAACCCTGATACAGAAAAAGCTAAAAAACGTTATTATTTCCCCTCACATAGCAAGATATCTAATCTAAAAATTTATGTTACGCCGGCTCTTATGATCTCTGAAATCTAGCCATCTTCATTATCTGCTTCTGTGCATTTGAACCTATTAGCAAAGAGTTTAAAAAGTATACTTTTTTTTAAAGTAACTTATATAGGGTGGTCCATCTGTTTGTCTATTTCTAAATTTTAGTTTGTACATTGTGCAACAAAATATAAGAAAAACTATCTTGTTTGATTTCAAATGTCCGCTCATTTTCTTCAAGTTAGATTAAGTAAGATGCTATATAGGGTGGGCCATCTGTTACTTGCTTGTTAATTGCATTTTATTCGTAAATTTTTTAACAAAATATAAGAAAAAATTTGTTAAAAAAGTCTGGTTCATTGTTTGAAGTTAGGTTAGGTCGAAAGCTTCGGTCGAGCCAAGATTATCCTGATACCTTGTGCTTCATTTTGCTACCTACTAAAAAAAATCTCTTTACCCTTTCGTGAAAGTCAAATTTGTAATATTCTACGCTAATATAATCTAAAAATGTTGCTTAATTTCGACTGACCACAAATACACCCTATAGGGCTACGATCTAATTTGTAGGAAGGAACTGGCACATCCGGGTGCCTTTCTTATCCCATATTTAAAAACTCCATTCACGTAGTTAGAATCTCAGGCGCTTGTACGGTGAAATACTTAATACAAAGTTTTAGTATTATATTTTTTAATTAGTATTCATATTAACAGAACTTATTCGCCTTTGATTGCATAATGAGAATTTCATGCGGGAGATCTAAATTATACCTAAATATTTCAGTACAAAATAGAGTTATGAAATTATTATAAACACAGTTACTATAAATAGTGAAGGACACATCATCATTCTTCGTCTGAAATAGTTATTCGATACTGATAATGACGCAAACATTATGCACTTAAATTGCTTAAAAAATAATTTAATGAATTAAAATCAGAATTCAAATTACACGTTTTGATTAAAACAAGTTTTTTCGATTGTAATTCTTTTGTTTTCTTCAAGAATTCCATAAAATCAACCTATTGCTTTACTTTTTTTATAGTAATATTATTTAAGATCTATTTTAAGCAGCTTATATTTATGCACAAAGATTTGTTCAATATATTTAGTTCTACAAGATAACGCTCCAACACGCGATCGATTCGAGTTCAGATTTTTTAAGTTTGTTGGGTTCATTCTGCATATAAGCACCTAAAAACTATATTTTTCGAGTTCGCATCGCAAGTAATATCTCTCTTAAGAGTCAATATATAGTCAAAAAAAAAAGTTCTTAATAGCTATGAAATATAATATAAGAATTATTTCAATAATTCTCTTCGAACAGTAATTTATAGAGATCCCCAATGCTCCACCCAAGGGTCCTGACAAAATAGTCAAATTGTATTTTTATACAAAATCTTCTGAATTATATAATTATTGTACTAAATAAATGTATCCCAAGGATACGTTAAGGACGTTATTAGTCCTTAAATTTGTATAACTCTACATTTACTTTTTTTAAAAAATTCGTAATATATGTATAACAGACTCAAAAAAGGTTTCTTACAATTTCTGCCTATATATTTCATACTAATCGGCCAATTTATATAACCCTCCCGTTGGAAAATTTTTTTTTAATTCTAACTTAAAATTATCCCCAAAAACATTTTTTTTGTATCATATGCCTAAGCTTCTACGCACCACATTTGTCCACTTAAATCGCGACTTTGCAGAGTCAATCACATTTTCATAATTTAAACCGCTGACCATTTTGCCATTACCCACTTCAAATTGCAGCAACTCATACCCAAGCCCGTTGTTAAAACAAATCCCAACATATTTCACAGTGGCCAAACAAATTTTGACTTCTGTCAAAGATTAGGCCAAAAACAAAGCATTTAGAGACTCATTGGCTGCTGGCACAATAACAAAACGCATTGCCATAATTTCATTGTCTGCTTAAATCCGATTAAATAAAACGCCAGTCGCCGGCAAACATCCAGAACACACAACATCCTCTACAGCATCCTGGCAAGGGTTTTCGCTAACGCTTTGCCGCCTTGCACCACGCTCAAGACTGCCAACATATGCCGCCAGCCGCTGTAACCAACATAATGAAGCAGCTTCCTCTATTCACCCGCCCCCTTCCAAAGGCCCATAGCAAAAAATTGGGCTAAGCTCGCGCATATTTGGTTTATGAGCTGGGCTGGCGAAGAGGGCGATTTATCCAACTCAGCTTTAAGGGTTGCAAAAATTCGTTGTTGATTCATTTAAATGCTTCACTCGCTCCGTACTCGTAAATTCTTTTATAATTTAGTTATAAGCGTTGCTAAATCTTGCCGCCAGCCACCCCGTTGTCACAACGCCCCCCTGATTTTACTAGATCTACCCAAAAGACGCACACAAACATATTCTATTCTAATTAGTGTATGTGGCAGAGCATAGTTTTTATCAATGGTGGTCTATAACTTTGGACAAGTGCAAATCCGTTTAAGTTAGGCGGCGACATGTCCTGCAAATATGTTGGCATATTTCCGACCTATGATGTATAGAGCACTAGATGTCTGTCAATGCCAAAAAGTGTAACAGGTGTGTCTACTAAGCAGCTTAGCCTTTGACTGTGCTATTATATGTTATGATATAGTTAGAACTCATTGGCTGATCCATGGACATATTGTTAGAAGTGTCTAAAGTTAAACAGGATGATAGCAAAGGGACCAACTGTGCGACAACAGTTGCTATTGACAGCAAAGCGGATGAGTTGCCCTCCTCATATGCTCGAGTTGGCAGAGATAAACGCATCAGAGAAGGGCAGCCAAAGTCACTGAACTCTGGAACAACACTTGAAATTCATATGTTGAGTTATTTTTGTTGGATGCCATGCAATACTTTAATAACATTAAATACGATATAGTTTATTCCAAGTTCTATAATTTGTAAAGAATCTGTATACTACTAGATTGTTCCACGAAAGAAAACTTCAGAATTATTTGGCATTAAACGGCTTTCATTCAGAGCCGTAGAGAGAAAATCGACAGTAATTACGCCGGGCCCACGAGAAAACTCTCGTTGGAATCTCCCTATCCCCATCCTTTTCGACAGGCCTGCTTACATCACAATATATGTGTATTCCTATAGCCTATAGAAATAGTTTCATTTTGCAGGAAAGGGGTTTGATTACAAAGTCCATACGTTTTTCAAAACTGGAGGTCTTGAGGTCGTTAGTTCGTAATGCAAGGTCTAATAAACACTAGCACGTCTGAGTAACCTTCAAATAAGCTCTTTCTGACATCCAACACGAAAATCGATCTATAAAAATTTCACAACACGCAAGGACAGAAACAGAATTTTTTTTTTAGTGGCAGTCAAATGTATGTTTGTAATAACATTGGAACTATATAGAGAAATTGCTACTGAGAGTATTTGTTTTTAAGGTACCCGAGGTAGAGGTATTACGAATACTCTCTTAATCAAAGTATTACAACAAAGTCCATATCTTCTCTTAGGTATTAATGGGTACAAATTTTTATTGCTGATATTGTTTCCGATTTCAGTTTTTTTTTTTAAAGTAACTTTATTGGTTACAATAAGTTTCCGGTATGACTTTAATATAGAGTCTGATTTTTAATGGAGTCATCAAGCTATACCTATATACAGAGACGCAGATGAGAAAATCCGGGCTATGGGTAAAAATTATCAACCGACTGTTTTACAAATTTAGCCCCTGAAAAAACTATGAGTCCGGGGCATTCAAGTCAAGGTCTTCGATTTTGATGATTTTTATACCCTGTACCTATAGGTACAAAGGGTATACTTAATTTGTTCAATGTATATAACGGTCAGAAGGAGGCGTGGCAGACCACCCAGTCCATTAAACCAAAACGCTTATCATAACCTCGTGTAGCGATTGAGCCATTTCCGTCTGTCCGTCCATGCCTGTAACGCCTAGATCTCGGAGATAAGAAGAGCTGGAGACAACGAAACTTTACCAGCTGACGTGCACATATTTCCTCAGAAGATGAAGTTATTGCTTTGTAATCATGTCAACATCTTTTCGCGATTCCCGCAGTAGATTTTCGCGCGTTCCAAATTTTATCGATGCGGACCTCCTGACTATTGGACTGGATTTTTCGTTTTTCGACTATTATTTAACAATTTATATAATTTATATAATACAATTTATATAATAAAAAGCTGGGATTCAGGAAGTAATAATTTCTTCACAGATGACACATCGCATGATCGTTACTATTCATTAGTGGACCAAAAAAGTGTCCCGATTAACTTATTTTTAAGTATATATGTTTGCGTGCATATATTTTTTCGCAATAGATTGCTTGAACTCTTAAATTTAAGGGTAAAAGTGTTACTAATTTATGTATGTAACTGGAGAGACCAAACACAAAAATTGGTTGCACCCTGTACATAACCTCAAAAATATGAAAAACAAAACCGTTTTTCGGATACATACGCTCAAATATTTTCAAATCCTGACGTGATGGACCAATTCAGACCTCAGATTCGGATTATAAGCAGCAAATTATTTCGGAAATGATTCTTAGCTTGCCAACAACTAAACCATGTTGACCTGTGTAACTTTAATCAATTTTATAATGTGCATTATATGGGTAGTAGAGTTTTTGTTGAAGTAATTTTTTACACTCTAAATTTTACACTCGCTTTGAGGAATACTGCAGCATTCACTCTGAGATTCGGATAAAAAAACCAGATTGAACTCATTATATCTTCAAAATCCACGCTTTGGTGTAGTATAAAAGGAATACCCATAAATTAGTAGTGTAACTTACCTATAGTACGTATTTTGTACGTGTATTTTTCGTATTGCATTATTGAATTGCTTTTTTTTGTTAATTTCGTGAATATAGATAGTTTTCTGCTTAATAGTATCTCAAATACTATCACCCCAAATCATTAGCTTAGTTTCAATGCAATCTTAAACTATTCCATATATGATATGTAATACCATTCTCTGACATGCAACCGCAGTGCAAAATGTTAATGTAAATTATGCTCAAAATAACTTTAAAATTCTGCAAATATTTTTGGTAAAAAATATGCATGCCACAAATTTTCTTCTTTTTTTTTGTGTGAAAATAAAATGAAATTACATTGCACGCCAAAAATCATTTAAATACAAAATGACAAACGTTGAACCAAACCGCAGAGTACACTCATGTTCACACACATACAGAGCCATACAAAGATCAAGCACACACATATAGACACGCAATATATTTAAAAATGAAAACTGTAGAATGAAAAACCGCCACACAGATACACACCCACACACACGAACACACATTAACTTATGTATAGAGAAATTAACGTATATACAATTTCAACAATTTGCCATAAATTGAGACAACAAGCAGCAAAAAGCCAAACAACAACCAACAAACAACCAAACCAGGCAGCACAAATAACCGCAAATGTACCGTAATTTTTTGCCACCAACTCGCAGATACAAATACATGCAAGCACATACAGATACACAGATACAGTCAAGACTCGTTTAAAGCAATAAGGTTGGTTTCGGATCGAAAAAAAAGAAACCTATGACACTAAAAAATTGAAAGCTAAAAAAGAGCTGCCTATGGTGATAAACAGAGGTAAAACTGAAATAATTCAATAACTAATTTTAAAGTATTATAAGAAAATAAACAATAAGTTGATTTTCAAACCTTCACGATTACACTATTTTACAAAGTTAGTGGTCATCGAGTGACACATTGTATAAAAGTGGTTTTCAGGGTAATTTTGGGTCGAGAAACATGTTCGTTTTTGAGATTTTTCGAGAAATATGATTTTCGTTTTCGTGTTTCTTGATTAAAATTAAAAAAAACCTTTTTTTGTAAGCTAGTGTTATTTGCGCATATTAACAAAAGAAAGTTCTAGTTCTTGAGAAAGCACAGCGAAGCCTCCTACTCGTTTTATGGATGATTGTATGTAATTTTTTGTATTATTTATAAAGATGTTCCGAAGTTGAATTCCATCATCATCATCTATTATCACTACAATCAGAGGTGGTTTTTGGCTACCTCTACTGTCCTGTTCCATTCGCCCCTGCCTGTGAGAGCATCTTCTATTTAGTCATTCCAAGTAATTTCAAATATTTTTCGATACAGTTAATTAAGTGTATTTTTGGGAGTATTTTCAAAAATTTCCAATAACTTATTCACAGCATGGTGACTACTATACAGGGTGCGCCATGTAGACAGGACCTATTTAAATGTTGAATAACTCCGCCATTTTTAAGCCGATTTTGGAAAATGAACAATATTTATTTAGGGCATACAATGCCATTTATTGACAATTCACTCAGAATACAATATCGATTAAATGACCGCCTCCATTAGAATCACAAAAAGCGGCCCTTTTTTGTGCATTTCGCATTGTATTTGATAACATTTCTGGCGTAATAGCAGCAATTTCCGCTGTTATATTAGCTTTTAGTTGTTCAATAGCCTTCAGTTTGCTGGCATACACCTTACTCTTCAAATAGCCCTACAGAAAAAAGTCTGGTGCCGTCAAATCCAGCGAACGAGAAGGCCAGTCCAAATCACCCTTTTTTGACATCGATCATTCTTGCGATCGCATTCCCATATTGAAGGCGACGCGGGTTGTCCGTTTCCAACAATCTTTTTGTAAGTTGCACTTTGTATGGAAAAAGATGGAGATCATCCTTCAATTCTTCTTAAAGTGGTTCCACTCACGTTCAGCGCCTGAGAACGACGGCGATATGACACATTTGGATTTTCGGCAACACTCTCTCTTACCGCTTCAACAAGTTCATTGGAACGTCGCGGACGCGGTCGAATGGGTAGCGGGCGAGTAGCTACAGACCCGTGATCAAAGAAATGTTTCGCCAAAGTACGAATTGTCTTGGCGGAAGGCGCTGAATGTATCCCATATTTCTTACGATAAGCACGCACAGTTTTCAGAATTGAACGATTATATTCAATGTACAGCGCTACAATTTCAGCCCGCTCTTTTGCCGTAAATCGATCCATGACTAAAATTGACTAAAATGGCATAGACTGACGTTTCAGAATCTGGCCGATTTGTCAAAATCGGCTCAAAAATGGCGGAGTTACTTAACATTTAAATAGGTCCTGTCTAGATGGCGCACCCTGTATATTCACCTTTGCCTATCCTTAGCCATTTATTAAGGTTATGTTAAGCCGACTTCACTCATTTGTTGTCATTCTAATAATTCCTAAATTGGGCCTTGTAAAAATATTCTTACTTAGAAATAGCTTATGCTGAATAAAAATTTTATTTTTTATAATATGGTCATCTTAATAAATTGTATATCTTTTGCTATTCGCTGGGAATAGCTTTCAAACATGTATCTTCAAAAGGCTGTTATGAATTCCAATAAAGTTTGTGTTTGTTTCAAATAGAAATAAGCCGCAAAAACTAAGATAATGCGCTTCATTAAGGTAACGAAAATAAAGAAAAACCAAAAAAAGATTTTAAGAAGTTCATTTGTATTAGTATTTCAGCGTGTTCTGAAAAACGAAAATTTTTTTGCGGATTCGTTTTTGCGTGCCCTGGAAAACGAATTTTTTGCCGATATTTCACCTTATTTGCGATAAACTGGCATAATTCGATTATTTTTCCAATAAATTCTCATATGTATTTATAAATTCAGACGTATTCCAAAAAACGAAAAAAAGGAAGGCGAAAATTTTTTGCGGATTCAGTTTTGCGCGCCCAAAGAAAAAAAATTTTTGTCGATATTTCATCTTTTATTAGCGAAAAACTGGTATATTTCGATTATTTTCCGATCTCATGTTGTGTTGGCGCGAGTCAGAAAAAAATAATTCTAAATAGTTTTCAATAAATATCTAACTTGAAGTTGGCACAAATATAATCTAAGAATATTTAAAAAAAAATTTCAAAATAAAATGTATTCTGAGTAATACTTTTTTAAACCTATTTTGCCGACTCGTTTTAACTCTTCTTGTACCAAAACATTTGGCTTCCAGCTACATGAAAAATTCCATTTACTGAAATTGGGAGCTCCAAACTTTTGGTTTTAGAATGAATCCGAGAAATATATTGGGATACGTTTTCCGGATTAGTTTTACGCCAAACATTCAGTTTTTGTTTTTATATTTTACAAGCTGTTAAGTATTATTTTTTTTTTAAGCTGAAAAAGCTCATCCAGCATATTTGCTTACTTTTCATTTCAATCCTTAAACGATATATAACATATATCAATATATATCGTTAAATATTTCATCTAGTTTTATACTGTTAAAGTTTAGTATTTTGTTAATTTCAAGGAAAGACTGATAGAGCTCACATTTTTTTAGTTTCAATTTACCTACTTAAACTTTGCTATTTATATAATTTTATCTTATAAAACATTTTTTAATATGCAGTTTTTTAAGCTACTTAGCACCGCGCCAGTATGATCATTCAAAAGTATTCCAAAATTTTTACGAAATTAATCAAGTAATGTAATCATTGTGCGAAACTAGTAGATGTGGAACAGCCCTTAGATATACCATAGCATAAGATTTTCGCACCATATAGTAAAAATTTTATGAAAACAATTTTTGATAAAATATATAATTTTTTAACTTTGTTAAATATAAAAAAATATATTTATATTTGCACATACCTCATGTCCAACTTTCTGCACTCAATTAGAGGTTCTACTGTATAAACACAAACACGCATACGCAACGTTGGCTCTCTCTGTTTGCAAGTGCGTGGAATTTCGAGTACTCACACAAACACCCACAAACGCACACATACCCAGACGCATGCACACATACATACACACATACACTTAAACCGCCACACACACACACACACATAATTCGCTGTAAAAGTCATTTCAATAATTGCAAAACCACAAATTTACTACAACTCGAAATGGTCACAGTCGTAAGCCGCAGTGGCAAAATTGGTTGGGGCATAATATGTATGGTGGGGGTGTGGCATGCAACCCTGCACAGTGTGCAAAAATGCAAAATACATAGACTAAACCACAAATACAAAATCCTGTAACATAGTTTTTGCTAGTGGTCCCCTTAGAGAGTAGTTACCGAAATATGTGTACTTTGGTACAATAGGCAGTTGGTGGCATAGGCAGTTGTTGTAAATTTGAGGCACTCGTCGCTTTTGCAATTTGCATGCCAATGTGAAAATAAAAATAACTGAAATGTTTCTCATTTTCATGTATTTTGGTTGGTCTGGCTGGCTGGCTGCTTTTGGTGCGTGGTGATGTTGCAATGTTGTGCTGTTTGTGCCGTGCCCACTACATGACCGCAAAAACCAAAATAGTTCCAATGGACATCAAATGTCAACAACAGCAGCAGCAGCTACAGCAGCCGCCGCAGCAGCAACATATAGCACATAACCAACAGCAGCAACAACAACAACAGCAACAACAGCAAGCTGGCCTTGTTGCAATGTGCCACAATCAACTGCCCATGCTTAACGGAAATGAGCGCATGTTAACAACAGCAGCAACAACCACAGCAGGGGCAGGCACAACAACATCAACACAAGGGGCAGCCGCCATGGGGCTTGGCAGTCAAACACTCAACAATAAGCATGGCGAACTGTCAACAACAACAACAATAACAACGGCAACGTGCCACAATGACAAAATGGCGACAGCCAGCCGAAATGTCAACGGAAGTTGTAGCAACCACAACAGCAGCAGCAGCAGTAGCAATAAAAACAAAACTAACGTCAACAACAACAATGGCCATGGTGGCATGCCTACGCATGCCTGTGTGCCAGGACCCGGACCAGGACCTCCAATGCAACACCAACAACAGCAACATCCACTCTGCAATCGCGTCACATTGGGTGAGTGCAGCTTGAATGGCTTGGCCACATCGCAAGCGCCTCAAATGCTGCTGCCCCCTGCACATATGCAACACCAGCCGCCGCAGCAGCATCAGCACCAGCAACAACAACAACTACAGCACATGGTTGGCCTAAATGGCCTGACTGGCCTCTCGCCGCCATTTAACCAATGCGCCTACTGTTGCCAACCAATTTGTGATCGTTATATAATGCGCGTGGCAGACAACTCCTTCCACGAGGGCTGCCTAAAGTGTGCCACATGTTCGCTGCATCTGGTGCACTCATGTTATGCACGCGATGGCAAACTCTACTGCCGTATCGACTATGAAAGGTGAGTTCGGGTTTCTGTCAAAGTCTAATGTTATCTGGAGAGATGCGGCTGAGTCGAATATTTGGGGAATATGAGTGAGATGAAATAAGGGAGCCTTTGTTGGAAGAGGTGTTGCCACTAAATTGAAATCTACTTCTTTCGGCAACCCTCATAATTAGGAGCATCATAGCAAATGATAGGATATGGAGAAGACGGGTGTCCCAAAGAAGAAGATCCCATTTGCCCAAAAAAAAATATTATTATCTGTACCAAGTTGGACATACTACTGCAACATGGGATATTGCCTTATCGAAATGAAAGCTTAGGGGGTTCGAGGGTGGATAACCAATTAAGACAAGTTGGGTGCTCTTTAGAAGAAGGGTATTTTTTCCATTTTTCCCAATAGAATATCATCTGTACAAAGTTGGTTACACTACTGCATAATCCAGATAAAAGTTTGGGAGGTTCGAGGATGAATAGTTAAGACAAGACAAGATGAATGTCCCATGGAAGGGTGTTATGTTCAAATTTTGCCGAATAAGAGAATTTTATCAGTACCAAGTTGGCTATACTACTGCAACAAGGGATATAGGATTAACGAGGTAAAAGATTAGGGAGTTTGACGGGGGATGGACAAATATTTAAGCGATTTATGTTTATTAGGCTCACAAAAGTGCAAAGGTGTTAGGGAGTGTACCCAAATTACGTGACCCGTTCAGGGGGAGCGTGGATCTTGAAAACACCGCGCTGGGTCACTCAATCGGGAGGTGGGGCTTACGTTGATGTCACGTAGTCAATGGAGTAGTTTAGGTACGGCCCCTAAAGCTCATTAACCTTACAACCATAGCGTTAAGTTATCATCCTTACATATCCGGTTAAGTTTCAAAGAACTAAGTTTTAGCGGACCTTCCATGTAAAATTTATCGAGGTTCTGAGTTCTCTGAATGTTCTTCCCAGTATACATAAGCATATCAACAGAATCTTTTGTTTTCATTTTCTTCGAGATCAAGAAGATTTAACGTACAGATTGTTAGACAAACAGACTTCAAGCGAAAGGAAGTTTTGGTCTTTTGTGCCTCTACATGCATTTTGGAGGATAGAGTCGTTCGCAAAAGTGCATGCTAAGGCGGAAAACTTCTGTTCGCTATTCACTTGGGACTGGTCAGAAATTATTCTTTTATTGAACGGTTCCAGCAGCTAACAACCTTCCGACTCTGAGTCAAGTATCCTCTGGTTAACCCCTAAACAACCGTTCTGGGAGCTAGCTAATTGTGCTTCCATGCTTCCAAGCCGAAAGACAGGCTCTGCAGCGGGCTAAAAACCCACTAAGGTAAAAAATAACATATTACAGAAACATAGACAAACGCCTCGAAAAGAAACCCCCCTTCGTAGACGACTTATGGCTTTAAAAATAGGTTTATGAGCCGAGTACCTCTTCCAAACCCAACTCTCGTGCTTTCCTTACTCTATTGCTTCCCTAACTCTAAACACACTAACTCATCTATTTCTTTCTCTCTCCCTAGACTCTACTTACGCAATCGTTGCCTTGGCTGCGGCCATAAAATCTCCCCCGATGAACTTGTGATGCGCGCCCATGAGAATGTATTCCATTTGAAATGTTTTGCCTGTGTGGTATGCGGTTCTCTGCTCAAGAAGGGCGAACAATATGTGGTGAAGCAGGGACAGCTCTTCTGTCGCTTCGATTATGAGAAGGAAGTGGAAATGCTGCAGGGCTATGGTGAGTGAAATGAAAGGTGCAGCACAAATGTTTTGTCCTGGCTGCTTGTTATATAAATGAAAGTAAAAACTCAACTGCGATGCAGATTACTATGGCGATGATATGTTTCCGCCCAAACTGGACGGGCGACGCGGTCCGAAGCGACCACGTACCATACTCAATACGCAGCAAAGACGCGCCTTTAAGGCTTCGTTTGAGGTATCACCCAAGCCTTGCCGCAAAGTGAGAGAGAATCTGGCCAAGGAGACTGGTTTAAGTTTAAGAATTGTGCAGGTAAGTGTATGAGTTGACAAGCAAAGTTCCAAGCTAATGAATATCATACAACTAGGTCTGGTTTCAAAATCAGCGCGCTAAGGTCAAGAAAATACAGAAGAAGGCCAAGCAGGATCCACCGGCTAAGGGCGTTAGCGATTCACAAGATTCGCAGGAATCACAGGATAGCAGCTTGACCAAAATTAAGGATGAGGCGCAAAGTGACAGCGAATCGCAGCTGGAGTCGCCCTACTCCACTGCATCGGATAGTTTGACCAAGCTGCGCTGCAATATTAAGGATGAACAGGAACAGCTGCCCTTTAACTGCATGGAAACCAATAAGGGTAAGAAAAAGTCCTTGGAACTTTCGAACTTATATAAAATTTTTAAATTTTAACAGAGAATTGCAATAAAAACAACGAACCCATACTGAATACCATACTGGGTCTGAGCTATGCCACCTTTCAGCAACTGATGGGTCCCTTTGCTCAAACGCCCATGATCAATCCCATAGATCGTTTGTATAGCATGCAAAGCTCCTATTTCAGACCCGAGGAACTGAATGCCTATGGTGAGTGCGGCAGCAAGGATCAAATGGAGCATTAGCCGTAAATCAAAATAATTAGACTTTGTATAATATTAATTTAAACCAATGTTAAATGTATTAGAAATAACACTTAGCTTAAAAAGTAAACAGCCCAGAGCATAACAAAAAAATCACTCGATACTTCGAAATCTTGTGTATAAAATTAGCTAAATAAAACATTTCGCGGCCAAGTAATGGAGAAAATAAAAAAAAGAAAGGAATTTTAATGTCCAATTTTTGGATGGTTTTTGGATTTTAAGATATTTTCCGTGGTAGATTTAGTCGATTTTATAATTTATTTAAATTTTTCAAAGTTAAAATTTTAGATAATGTAAAATCTTTATTGAAAAAACGATATCCAAAATGAGGCATTCCAACGAAAAAATATAATAAATAAAATTTTGATAAAAAAGAATTGGCGAATAAAAATCTTTTCGGTCGATATTATAAGTTTTTAAAAATTTTTGAATATTTTTCAGAGTTAAATATGTAGTTTTTGATCTTTCTTGGAAAAGCGATATCCAAAATAGGTTGTTCCAAAGAATACAAGTTGTCTGAGTCGTTCTTTAAAAAGAATCTTATTCAATAATTATAAATTTAAAAAAAATGTCTAAAAAGATTTTTACCAAAGTAATCGATTTATTCAAAAAACCTAAAAAAATTTTTAGCAACAAAAATGAATGATAACTTCAAACGGAATGACCTATATGCCTTTGAAGTTTTAAAGTTTCATATTTATCATTTATATCCTGGCTAGACTAAGGAACCTTCTCTAAGAACATAAACAATCCAACAATCCAAACACAACAACACGTGCAACAACAACCACCGATTGATATGTATGACCAGCCGGCACAAAGATATAAATGCGTTGCGAAACTTTACGATATATTGCAGGTGCAGCCTTGAAATTTGTTCCACACAGTTGACAAAAACAAAAAATTAGACACAGTCACTGTCAGCCAGCCAACCCCCAAAATGTCCAAAATGTCCTAAAATGGGCGTATAATGTCAATTCGTCAGGCATTGTTCTATGAGCCCGAACCAAAACCCTGTCCTGTCCGTCTCGACATTGTTGACAGCATTGTAATGTCGCGCCAAGTTGAGCGACCCCGGGTTTCAGTAAATATTGGCGGGGTAGGAGGCAGTTTGGCATGTGCTTGGTTGGGCATCATCCTGGCAAGCAGGCAAACATCCCAAGCACGCAGGGTTCAAAGTTGTAAAGAATCTTGAAGTCAAGCTATTGAACAGTGAACTCGGGATAGCCAAGTTAGCAGCTCTGGGAGCAGACTTTAAAATTCATGCGATTTTTGGGAGCAAACTTTACAGCAGGATTAAGCTTATTTTTTATAGTATCTTCATTTGGGTGCTTAATTTTAATAAGCAATTTTAAAATTTTTAGGTAAATATGAATGTGGTTTATACGAAAACTCAATTTTTTTCTATTATTAGTTTTCAGAGTTTTGCTCAAATTTTCAAGAAATCGAAAAAAAAAAATTATCTTTATTTAAGAGTCTAATATAATAATTTCCCTGACTGACTATTTTGACAGGCGCCCCTAGGTGAAGAATGGGGCTCTCTATTAATAACTTTTCGAGGAGGACAGGGAACTGCAGCTTATAGTCGAATCCGAACGTCGGTGTCATAAATTAATAGATATTTTGGCAGTGCTTCTCGATAGGAGCTCTCTTATAAAAGCTCCCAAATGCACAATATTTTTATTTAGTTTCTCAGTAATAAGTTTCACAAGGTATCGCAGAGAATTGCGAAAAAAAAAAACTGGTGCAATTTTTGTATGGTAGCTATATAAAAGAGTGGACCAATTTTGATCGAACTTCACAAAAATGTAAACTTTGAAATAAAATAATACGGACTAAGTTTTCTTGTGGCATTTACAAAAATATAAAAAAAATAATGTAAAACATATTTATTTGTGTTTATGCGTTTTATATTAGTCCACACATTTGTGTTAAGTTTGATAAAAATTGGTTCACTATTTCATATAGCTACCATACAAAAATAGAACCCGTGCTATTTTGTATCTGTATTTCGTCACCTTCTGATTGTTGGATCATGTTAATATAAAGAAAACTCAATACAGAGACAAGGAAGAGTAAGTTACATTTTTTGTATGGTAGCTATATGAAATGGTGGAGCAATTTTGATCAAACTACACAAAAATGTTAACTTTTAAACAAAGCAATACTAACATAAATTAGTTCCCGAAGCTTTAAAAAATGTAAAAAAAAAATTAAATAAAATATATTGCGTCACCTTCTGATTGTTGGATCATGATGATATGGTCTAAGGTAAGGGGTAAAAATTCAATATATGCACATTTAGTAGGTTAGGGCGAATCAATTTGTATTTGTCACTAAAGCAAAAAAAATTTAAGCAAATTTCCAAAGAAACTATGGGTCTAAAATGAACTTCGAGTAATAGATTTTTTTGAAAATATTCAAAAATCGACTTAGACCTTCCACGGCAAAAAAAAAATGATTTTTCCCTTAACCAAACATGTTTTTGGGGTCAAAGAAGTTTTTGGTAATATATTTTTATTTTTGAGCCCTATTGCGTATATGTCAATTATTTTCAGTTTTTTTTTTAATGACAAAGTATGGCAAAAAAATGAAATATTAGTCGAATTTCGCAACATTTTGACAATTTAAAAAAATCCGAATAAATCAAAGAATCAAAATCACTGAGGACCTCTGTATCGAAAAAAAATAATCCACCCTAATATACGTATAGAAACACCAGAAACCCCGGAAGTTTACATCCCAGATACTAAGAAAAATAAAATTGATCTTCTAAAAATGTTAGGGTTGTAGCTTTTGTTTGTATAGGTAGCATGCGGAAAACAAACATTTTTTTAAATTTAAATATACTTAATCGAAAAATAATTGCAGTGTACAAATTGTGATGGAAGCCAAAGTCCGAGTGACACAACCTTTTTTCGAAAAATGTGTCATATTTTTCATGAATCTACGAGCCGCTTTGGAGAGGTCCGGTCCATACGTCAGAACACTTAACTTCGTCAAGTTTGGATTACCAACTCCGATTGTTTTAAATCGCTTTCACTGCAATTCCGCTTGATTTCAATGGTAACTTAAGCATATCCAAAATAAAAGCCATATTTTTAAGTCTCTCAAAGATTCTTAACGTTTCAAAGTGCCCAATCACTGTCTGATAGTTAACCATTTACTGACACCCTCTCCGTCGGCCTTAACTTGCTCTACGCTTTAATTGAATTAGCCGAAGCTTTAACACTTGTTTGCTCAGCCCACAGTCCATGATGATATGGCTCACATTCAGCACAGCGTAACCTCCCCCTTTCCCAACACTGGCAACGCATTTTTATGCAATTTGTCACAATATGTGTCACATTAGCCACAGCAATTGTGTTTAAACATCGGTGTCGTAGTTGTACTCCTCATCATCATCATCCACGTCCCCGCGTCAACCTACGCCTCATCATTGCCAGCAGCTAACCAGATTATACCCCGATTTCGACAACATTGCAAGCCGGTTTATGCCTTTGCTGCACTACCAACACCACCATCCCTCAAACATTTACAGTGTGTGTGTGGAACCCACCCCCGGAAAATTGTTATGCGCCGTTCATTGAATGCATTTCCGAGGCACTGGCGCACATCGTGTAAGTCATTGCCTGTTACACGCTTTAACAATACCAAAAAAAACAAAAAAACCGGGGGGAAAAAATAGTGCTCTATAGCGTAGCAGGACGAGGGGTGTGCTATGTAGGTAGTACTATACATAGTAGTTACCCATGCACCAAACCAATGTCATTAATCAAGCACTGACAAAGGCCAAACAAGTGCAGGGAGAGCAAACGAAAAAAAAATGCAAAAATGCTTTACAAAGGCACCGCAAGTCCTTGCTGGAGGATCATGCCACTTGTTTGCTCAAATCTATTTTTTCCTTTTTTCCGCTGGCGTTGCACGCTTTTGAGTGACATTTTAAGAGAAGTTTTTTTCTTTGTTGCCTTTTGCTTTGGCTTCGTTTACGCTTTTACCGTTTGTCAGTGCTCGTAAATGTGTAAATTACGTAATTAATTACCGCTATATCCGTGCCACGCAGCATTTAAATGCACATCACGTTAAGTATTCGCCTTGGCAACACTTGGCCAAGTCGGAAAGCCATTTTGTTTTTTTTTTGTTTAAGCTGTTCTCTACCGCGACTTAATGGCATGTTAATGTTTACTTTGTTATTCGTCGAGCAAAGCAAAATGTTAGAATTAAAGTAAATGTTAAATGCAATCAAGGACATGCTCGACTGTAAGATACCCTTAAGAGAATTGCTTGTATTACTATAATATAATAAGCTGAAGCTTTTCAAAGTTCCAAATCAGCATCTACATTTTTGAAATTTCTGAAAATTATTTAAGAAAAAGAGTTGCCAGGTATTAGCTATATTCTATATTCGTATTTGTATTTACGACTGCAGTCTCATCAGTTTTAATTTCATGTTTACCCATTTTTATGTGGTTCCAAATGCAAATGTCTTCAGCTGCAGCGTGATGCCAATATTGTTATACGTATCCGAACTCTGGTTGGTCTCAGACAGAATTAAACGATAGCTCCTTCTTCGTCTACAAATGTCAACGTGAACTTGGAAGACCTCGGCTCACATAGGTGAGGACGGTTGTTTCTGAAAGCCGCTTCAGGGCCATATGGAATGAGATCAGGCGGCTAGCTTAAGATTGGAGGTCTTTTTTTCCCGCCCTATGCTCCAACCAGGAGTGGCATGCATTATGTATTCAATATATATTTTTTTTAATTAATTGTGATATGTAGTGAATCTCAAGGAATAAATCAAAGATGGAAGTCCAATTGACTTTTTTAGAAATTTATTTTTTTCTACCCGTTTAAAGTGGATGGAAGATCAGCCTTGTTTTCGCCATAAAATACAATACTGGTGGCGTGATCGGCTTGTACCCTCTCAAATTCGTCTGTCTAGAGCTCTCTCGACTTCTCTGTTGTTTACTCAAGGACTCTCCGCTGGATATCCATGCTGACGTCGTTATTCTTTTTGACAGTGCTGTCAATGTAGATAAAGTTTTTGAAAAGTATAGCTTTCGAACCGATCCTAATAATCTTATATATAAAATTCTAGTGTCACAATGTTATGTTCCTTCTAAGCTTAGGATCTCACGAACGGCTGAACCGATTTGGCTAATTTTGGTCTTGAAATGTTCGTGGAAGTCCAAGGATTGTTTAGGGTTGAGAAAATATAACAAAATTGCGACGAAAATACTAAAAAGGACAATTTGATTTTCCAATAAAATTTTTTTTTTATTTAGGTTGGCATTGTGTACATTGTCAGATTAACTAATATTTTTTAGTTAATAGTTTTTGTCGAAAGGAAACACAAAAATTATAAACGATTCATGTTTTGATTTCTGTGTAAAATACATATGATCAGATCAATATTTGCATATAATGCTGCCAAAAAGACGTAACATTGGCAGACGTTCGCGTAGAACTCAATTGCAATCATCCCGAAGAACAGCTGAAGCTGAGGAACAACGTTTACAAAGGAATGAGTTGAATCGATTAAGAGAAGCAAGATCACATTTTGCTCATACATGCTCGAATGAGAATGAGACGAAATCGGGATTATCAGAATCAATCAGATGAAATCCATGCAGAACAGAATTTAATCCAAAGAACATTCAGGCAAATGCGCAATGCATCCAATCTGCACAGAGCTGCATTCGAATATAACAATACGACCGATTATAGCTCGCGTCAATCTGTTGTAATTGGAACAATGAACAAGGTATGTGACCAGTGCCAAGCACTGAAATTTCCCAATGAAACAGCAGGCCTGCTTATTATCAAAAGCAGTGTATTCGGAGAGGTTCGCTGCTGGATGTATTCGGTAGAATGGCAGAAGAGAGGATTACCTCAGAAAATACTACCGCATGAAATTGATGATGTGATATCGGCGGAAATCCCAGTTCAAACAAATGATCCAGAATTGTTCGAGGTTATCACAAAGAATATGATCCACGGACCATATGGTGTACTCAACCCAACTTCACCATGCATGATCGACGGCAAATGCTTCAAAAGATATCCAAGGGCATTGACTTCGGACACTGTTACGGGCTACGATGGATACCCATTATATCGCCGTAGATCAACAGAAGACAATGGCAGATCAACCACAATCAAAGTGCAAAAACAAGAAATTGAAATTGACAATCGTTGGGTTGTTCCATTTCCGCCATTATTATCAAAAACGTATAAAGCCCACATTAACGTCGAGTATTGCATCTCAGTAAAATCAATAAAATATATCTGCAAATACGTCAATAAGGGAAGCGATATGGCGATTTTGGGTGTGAGAGCCGACAATGTGAATGACGAAATTTCACAATATGAAATAGGATGTTGCATTAGCAGAAACGAGGCAATATGGCGAATTTTCTCATTCCAAATTCACGAACGACACCCAACCGTTGTCCATTTAGCGTGCCGAAGGCCGGCTAGTAATAATATAAAATTTTCTCAATTACCGACAGATTAACTTGCCAGATACTTTTTCAAAAGCTGCAAAGGATGCTGTGACCTTCCAATCAAGTGCAAGTCATACGCATCCACCGACCATATATTTTTTTAATATTCCCTATCAGAAGTTTTGTAATATTATTCATTTTTCGGATGGTTGAATTTTAAGTAGTTCTATAAATGGGGTGAAATTATTAACTATATACCTAGGTTTAATTTTTTTGACACACAGAATATAACGAATGCACATAACTAAGGCAAGTTTCAGATTAAAATAGTATTACGGAAAAGGAAAAATTTTGTTGGAGAAGATGAGCCGATATCGAGTTATCACCAAACTTCAGCTGTCCTAGAATTTTGAGTCATTTTGGGAAAAAAATAGTCTCCCCAAACTCTTGTGACTTTAAAAACAAAAGGTTCCTACAGGGTAAAACCATCATATTTGTCAATAATATCAGAGACTTCTTTAATAATTTTGGTATAAAGTAAGTTTTGGTACTGCCACGTTTCCTTTTGCGTCTACCTTACTCCCTTAAAGCTTTGATACCCCACAACCTAAGGGAACAGTCTAAAAGCCCCAGCCCTCCTAAATTGTAAGCCAATTTTAAAAGTATTCCAAAACTCTAATTCACTTATGATAGCCACAAATTTTATTTGTTACAATTTTCAAGCCATACAATCTTACGGCCTTGTTAAGACCCTTCAAAAGAAAAAACCCACAACAAATTGCACTTTGATTTTTATAGTACTTAAAAGTCAATCAGCACTGAAGAAGCTTGACAAAAAATAACAATCCCAAAAAAATAAACTTTTCGATATGTTTGAGTATTTGTACATATTTGAATGTTGTCAAAGTGGCAAGCAGTTTGTTGCACAATAAAAATCAAAAATCAATTGTTGTCAATAAAAACAAAAGAGCCCAAACCCAAACAATAAAAACAATGCACATAAAAGTGTCCTAAATCGGGGTAGACTTTTGTAGCACATAAAAAGAAAAACAAGACAAAATCTGTTAAAATAAACGCGAAAATCATTTTATTTTGGCAAGGAGCGTGTTGGAAGCCAAACATATGTACCCCGGAAATCTAAGTGAAATAATGGAAAAAGTACAATAGAATGTTTGACAATTTTTCTAGCACACGTGAATATGTTTTGCAGATACTTGTATATTTATCTAGTAAATGATATTCCCACAGTGATCAAAAATTGAAAGTATTTTTAGTTGCTTTTTGCCCAATTTTGGGTTAAAGAAATAATTGACCTAAATAAACATTACATTTAGGCATCAAGGAAACCCTGAACTCTGTTATCTTTTCACTTAATAAATTGTATTATATTGATGTGAATAAGGATTTTGCTGTGGGAAAAGTTCTATATTTGGCAAATTAGAAATAAATAGACCTATAGCTTTCGACGAAGTTTTCATTTCACCTCCGCGTCTGGCGTAGCTTTTTTCAATCTGAGATATACGCAATCTGTTCAGCGACTAGACTTATTGATTCCATGGACGGACGTCCAAGGAACATTGTAATTCTTGTCGATAGTCAGGCTACAATTAAAGTTGTGTCATCGCATACCATAAAGAGAAAACTGATCCGGAACACGACTTTAGAGCTCAACCATACCCATCATCACTCAGGTGCCCCGGCTATGGACGGCGGACGAGTGTGCCAGGAACGGCTCAGCTAGCAGCTTACCTTGCGGTTACGGTCATAAAAAGACCATTACAGGACGTCGTATCGCAAATCAGGAAGTTGGCTAGAGCTATGGTGAAAAGAGAATAGGACATGGTGTCCGGTTTTCGCATCACTCGAGCACTCTGGCCGAAATATGATCCAATGCGAACATCTGAACTCCAGCGCTTCCATAAAAAAGGACTAGGATGGCAGTACCCATTGCAAAGGGGCACTGCACCATAGGCTCTCAGCCATAATTTTGCACGTTCCCCATCATGATTTCTGACGCAGCTGCGGAGATGAGGAAGAGACAAAAAGCATCGAACACTTGCTATGCGACTGCCCGGCGCTTCTTAGAAGACGAACCCAGTTTCTGGGCAAACTATTCTTTGGGGATCTGGTTATTATACCCTTTATACCCATAGCGGATCTGGCTGCTTTCGTTGATTCCTCAAAATGGTTCTGCAATATGAGTGACTTAGGCGACTAGGGACGTCCTACAGTGTTTGATCATCCTTCACAATCCCTCCCTTTTTATAATTCCTTTCGTCCCCTTCTTTTAATTAGGCAAAAGAATGTGCCTCATGGTCTCTAGGTGATCTCAGATATTATCTGAGCTGCCTATACAACCTAACCAAACCAACCATTTTATAATTTCAAACTTTTGCACCAAGAAACTAGAAATCATGGGTAAGTAACTGTTGCGCGTAAAAAAATTAACTTTTTTGCTTGCTTGCAATTAAACAACATCTAGATCTTATTCGTCTAAGAATATTTCAAATATTGGAGCTTCCAGATCAGTGAAAAATACCCTCTCCTTTCCCAAAAAAAAATCTTGTAAAAATGGATTGACATTTTTTGAGCTGTGATATATACACTTCGAAGTAAAGAACCCCCCAAAAGACCTAATCTTGGATCAGCATCGGTTCCAGATTAATTTGTTAGCATATACCATTGTTAGTGGTAGTTCTTCAAAAAAAATATAAAAATTGTACTCCAGTGGATAGTGTTAAGTAAGATATATTCAGACTGGAATATATCATTAAATAAGAAATATAAAAATAAATGACAAAAGCAATTTTGAGAAATAAAAACATATGTACTAAATAAAATTGCGAAATGAGTCCAATTAATCCTGCCATTCCTTTGAAATTTATATTTTACAATTAACAATTTTATTATTTGGACATCCGACTCGTTACTTTTTCTCAGAGAGCGTCAAATTATAAAAATTAAAATTGACCACATATAAAACAGCATGGACGCCATCAATAGGTAATATCTTCTCATTTCTAATATTGAG
>JBAMAX010002411.1:0-27341 GCA_037043745.1 Chymomyza amoena
CTACAATTCCAGTATTTTGTATACCAAAACGAGTAGATCTTGAAGTCATGTAGCAGTACGAAGTGTCGAGCTCTGCTGTGCAATGATGAGTTTTATTATCCAAGAGTTGATATGCACCGTCTTTTAGATTTCAGAGCTGTTGAATAATATAAGAAAATTATTTAATAAGATTTTATATCAATATTATAAAATGCTTTGACATACCCTAAACTTATTGAACCAAGCTTAGACATATGGTAAACAAGCCGCTATGACACATGAGTGTATTTTTTTATTTTGCATTACACACACTTGGTTGTGTGAAAATGATTAACGACCGTCCACGTAGAGGAAGACCCAAAACCTTCGAAAACGCTGAATTTGAGGTATTGCTCGATGAGGACTCGCGCCAAACGCAAGAAGAGCTTGCTTCATCATTAGGAGTTATCCGCCAAGCCATTTCATAGCGATTGCATGCGTTGGGAATGATTTAAAACCAAGGAACTTGGGTGCCTTATGATTTGAAGTCAAGCGACGTTGAGCTTCGTTTTTTCGCCTGTGAACAACTGCTCCAGCGACAAAGAAGGAAGTGTTTTTTTCATCGTATCGTGACGGGTGATGAAAAATGAATTCATTACAGCAACCCAAAGAGAAAAAATCTTGGGGACTACCCGGTCATGCTTCTACATCATTGGCTCGGCCGAATATTCCCTCTTCAAATGTTATGCTGTGCATTTGGTGGGGCCAAGTCGGTGTTATTTATTATGAGCTATTGAAGCCGAGCGAAATTATCACAGGGAAACGGTATCGAACTCAATTGATGCGATTGAGCCACAATACGAGCAGAGGCAGGAAAAAGTGATTCTACTGCATGACAACGCTCGGCCTAACGTTGCCAATCCTGTTAAAACCAACTTGGGATCGCTCAAATGGTAAGTCCTTCCCCACCCGCCATATTACCCAGATATTGCACCGGCCGATTAATACACATGGTCTGGCTGATCAGCAGTTCCAATCATATGAAGATATTCGCAAAATTGCCTAATTCGTGGATAGCCTCAAAAGACGAACACTTCTTCAGTCAAGGTATTCGAGCTCTGCCAGAAAAATGGAAAGAAGTTGTAGTTAGCGATGGGCAATACTTTTAAAGAGCCAATGGTAACTCATTGTTTTTACAATAAAGCTACATTTTCATCATTAATATTCTGTTGCAATTTATACGCATCTTTAGAACTCACAGGCTGATGCCAATCAGTGGCTTTGTTGAAAGTTAATTCGCCTTCTTGGTTTCAGTGGTTCGTCTTCAACTTGTTTTATTGCGCACGTCCTGTGGTGGAACTCCCTTCATTGCAGTAGACCTTGTGCGTCATCTTCAGCAGCCTCCAAAACATGTAAATAATTGCAGACAAGTATAAAGATGATGAGGCGTAAAGGGGGGCTTTTGTTTCTGCAAATATTTATTGGATGAATTCAAAATGCAAACAATGAAACGTTAATTTCGAGTTTCGAGTGGCATACATCAATAATGGCAACGTGATCACCACCACAAGACTGGGTGCAATCGAGCAATGAATCGGTGAAGCAGTGAACTGCACTAGACAATGGTGTGCAAAAGAATGACATTGCTTCCTTCAGTTTTGCCTGTGGCTGAGAGTCCCGCTCTCCAGTTAATGAATACTTGGCACTATGCGTTCTGGTCCAGTGCATTACTTTTATGTATTCGCTTCGTTTGTATTCAGATGCATAATATCCTTAGCCTGTTTACGTATCCCGCTTTTGATGCTGTGCGTGCCACAATTCTATTGCAGTATGATATGCGTGAATCAACAGCAACTCTTGTTTGTCTTTTTATGAAAAGAAAATTCTTTTCCATTTCAATAGGATGCATATAAATATCGTGACATATGCCTAGCCGAGGTCTGTCAGACAAAAAAGTCTCAATTGCTAACTAGAATGCATACAGAAATCGTGCCATATGCCTATCCGAAGTCTCTCCTCAGACAATAAACACCTAAATTGTTTAATCCAGTGCTTTCATTATAGATTTGCTTGATTATCCATTATGATTTTCGTAACATGATGCATGTATAATATTTTGGAGCTGAAATTATGTGTTGGATATTAGTCGGTTGTAAAGATATTTAATGGATTGCACTTACCTGCAGTACTCAGTTTTAGGCTTACCAAGTACCTACTGAGTACCCCCGCATAACGAAAAGATGGCGATCCTCGAAGGGAAAAGCCCATCAAAAATATAGTATAACCCAATCTGTATGTTCAACAAAAAGAACGCCTGAAAAAAGAAAAAATAACATATGGATTAATTTTATTTCAATCCTATTCCTATAAGTACTGTTAAAGAAACCCAATAAAAAAATCTAAGACCTGTATATTTATACGGAAAACTGTATGGTTTAGTGCATATAAATATTCAAAATGACTTCAGCCTGTTTTTTTATGTATACTACCTCTTCGAGTTAGAAGTCCTATAAAGAATAGACCCTGTCAGCAGCGGATAGCATCTTCTTAGTAAATACAGATCCCATCAATTGAAAATACAACGTTTTATTAAACATTTTCGGAGTATCGATGGGTTTGATACATTAAAAACTCGTTTTTGTAACCGCGCCAGATTGCATCTTCCATTATTTCATAAAGTTATGGAAATATTTGCACCGTAAGAGTTCCATCACCCCCAGAATAAATCACAAATACATAACTAGCTGACAATTCAACTTCACTGCTCTCATAGACAATCATGGTAGGGAATGGGATATCCAAAGGTCGCCCCTGGAAATATTGTACCTGACTGACTAACAAGACAATTGACTGGAAAATTTTGTTTATGAACTCTCTGGGACATTTTGATTAGCTTCTGTGCGCTCTTTCGCTTCACTTGTAAAAGGTCAACAAGTTCGAGTGCGAATGATTGTGTCAAAGTTGTTTCAAAGTTCCGGCGGTTGGACTGTTTAGATAAATATGTATTTTTTTTTTTTTTGGTTATTTTATGTGTTGGAGAAGAGGACAATGACATTTTATCACAGTATGATAAAACATAAGGAGAGACATTGCGACGAACAAAAAGTGGAAAACTTTTTTTCGGGAAAAGTTGTAAACTTAATTTATAGTTTTAAGGAGCCGACTGCTGTTTAGAAAAATGTGTTTTGCGCTTATCACAGAACACCCCGAGCTCTGAGCTGTCCTATTAGTGAGCCCTGTAAAAAGGGCTGCATTTTAAAAATCTCTTTGGCAATGCACACAATGTGCACATTTAATGAACAAGTTGTGCAATTTTTTTTTTTTTATACTTACTCTTAACGACTTCGTCCTTGCAGTTCAAGGCTTAATGCTGAAATGCTGACCATAATGATGTGCGCAGCCCAGAGAATAGCAAAATCGAGGTATCAAAGTATCGCATGGAGCTGACCTTTTGTCGTTTGCATTTGCTTCATCCTGCAGTGCCCGTTTAGATCCAGTGTTGAGCATCCTTCTTGTTGGAATGGTTGTGCAATTAGAGAGCAAAGCTACGACAGGGTTGCCATCTGTTGGTTGGATGTGGTCTGATAATTGTAGCTTGCAATTATAAACCGGTTTTTAAGTATCTGAAAAAACAAGATGAAAAATAAATAGTTTTCAATTGATTAGAATAAGCAATTATAACTAAACCAAAATGCAGGAACGTCATACAACCAAATAATTTTTTGTTAAATGCATTGTAAGCTGTATATAATGAAAAAGTCGAAGGATAAGAATTTGAAGTGAAGCTGCTTCCAAGTTACTTACAGAGCAGTGAAGCATGTTATGACAAAGTCTTTCCATTTCGGAGGTTTTTCAAAAGACGTCAATAAATCTAAATTCCATTGCTATCAGACTGATAGGGTACTCCTAATTGATGTATAACATGCCGTGTTATAAGAAAGGGTTTCGCTCTAAAAAAAAACAAATAAGAAGGGTCAAGTTTAAGCCATATGTATATAAAACTGACATGCTCGTAAAATGCCAAATGGGCCAAAGACACCCTATAATAAATTGGCAACATGTTGGATTGTTGTTATGGCTACACTTGGTTATGACCAGGATGCTGTCATGCTGGTAAATATAAGCTTAAGGGGATTTACTTAAATGACAAACTAAGGGGAAAAAAAACTTTTCGTAATGAAGCCCTCGTATTGGTTAACTTTCTATCATTATGTGGTCTAGCTGATCACAACTAAAATAAAACTTCATTATTACTTTTTTTTTGTTTTGTTGTCATTTTTGTTTTCATTTCGCGTTGTTCTGTACTTTTGCTATATTCAATTCGCTTTAAATTATTCAATTTTTTATTGGCTATACTTGAAAAAATTTGAAATCATTTGCATTCAATTTTCCCTAATGTGTAATAAAATCGATTAAATTGTTTAAATTCTCTATTTAGTAGAAATATTACAAAGTTTTTATTGTCTCCTCTGAATGACCATCTCCAAAAACGCGGTCTAATCGGCAGTAGCCACTTGAGGTGCTTGTTTGCTATAGTCGAAATTCATTTAAGCATTGTACTTAAATAATTTACATTTAATTTAGCCTTCTTGCTACCGGCATTAGTATTTAGATTGTTGCGGTTCAGTTTCGGTGGTTTTTTAGTAGGAATCTGGTTGTCCGCTTTATTGGCATTGTACCGCGCACGTCCCGCAGGAGGTGCCATTTTCGTTAACTTAGATAAGTTACACTTTTTCCACTTAAATTTAGCCAATTTGACTAACTAAAAAATCAAACTGGCGTACGTGTGAATATCACAACACCTTTATAATTGACGACACTGCCAACCCTTAACAGTTCCCAATGAGAACAATTACGTTTACTAAGTTGGCAGCTTTTGCAAAATAACAGCTGTCTGCATCGATAACAATGATGAACCAATTTTCCGATACATTTTTTTTACGTGGCTTTCATTCCTGGCATTAACTTAACATGTCTAAAGACAATAAAGACAAAGTACAAATAATGGACAAGAATTTGGATCTATCGAATGCCGGACGAGGTGTTTGGTTAGTTAAAGTGCCCAAATATATTGCTCAAAAATGGGAAAAAGCGCCGTCAAATATGGACGTTGGCAAGTTGCGCATCAGCAAAACGCCCGGCCAAAAGACTAATGTTTCGCTCACACTCACACAAGCTGTACTCGAAATAAACCCCGAAGAAAAAATACCAACTGAGCATGTGATTGACGCTTCACTGGTTACGAAGCAAACTCTAGGTGTCTTCTCACACATGGCGCCCACCGAGGCATCCAATAACGGCAAGGAGAACTGCACTTCAACGGGAGCTCCAACCGAAAATGAACAATTGTACTTGGAGGGGCGAATTACTCAAAAACTGGAATGTCGCCCCGTAGCGGACAATTGCTATATGAAGCTTAAACTGGCGTCTATTCGCAAGGCATATGAGCCAGAAAGGCGCGTACAACCACTTGACATGCTTGTACAAAACTATAAGCCTGTTAAGGATCATGCACATAATGTACGTTTTAAATTGCTCTATTTCATTGCAAGTTCTTATGCGGGTTTATTTATTTTACAGATTGAGTATCGGGAACGTAAAAAAGCTGAAGGTAGAAAGGGCCGTGATGATAAGAATGCTGTTATGGACATGCTTTTTCATGCGTTTGAAAAACATCAATATTACAACATTAAGGATCTGGTCAAAATTACCAATCAGCCAATAAGTTATTTGAAAGAAATTCTTAAAGATGTTTGTGACTATAATATGAAGAATCCCCATAAAAACATGTGGGAACTCAAAAAGGAATATCGTCACTACAAGACTGAAGAGAAAAAAGAGGACGAAAACAAATCAGAGGGTAGCGATTCCGAGTAAAATAGATTAAATGAGCAAAACAATTCTTCATTCCAACACACGCCATCATACAATATCTATATATACAAGCTCGTAAAATTTTAAATAATTTTATTCGTACATTTGCTTATAATTAAAAAACAAATATGAGCTTTGCAAATACAGTTTGTAAACATAATTTCTCTTATATACATCAGGTTATAGTTCACGGTCTAACCATTGTCTTGAAATCAAAAGTTTACATATGTACTTAAAAAGTTGAAAAAAAAAGTTTAGACGATTTTGTACATTACGAGATCAGCTGCTTGATTTTAGTAATATCAGCTCAAATAGATTTCCAAAAACTTTATGGTTCCGTGTCCAATACAACTCAAATTTAAAAAAAATTTATTTGAAGATAAAAAACGTCAGGTCAAAATTGAAATAAATCAAAAAGTAAAAAAGAAACTTCAAAAGTGGGAACACATCGAATAAACGTGACTATTTATTAACATATTGTTTGGGATGAATGTTAATAAAAGTTAATGGACTATTTTAGAATACCCGGTTTTTTATTCAAATTTTAAAGCATAAATTAAAAAGATTATGGTTTAATTTTAAAAGGTAATATTTTGACTATACTTTTTCTCTTAGCTTAAAAAAAATAATTTTGTTATTTGTAGTATTCCAAAAAATGTATAAATACATAAATAGATTTGGTCATTCGATACGCATTGTTCCAAAAACTATTAAGGAAATCGAGCTTATATAATACTGGTTTAGCTTTGTTCTTTACATTATAAAATAATACGATTGACCTTGGTCACGCGCTTATAAAGTAAAAATATGGTATTCAATCAAAAACAAAAATAATTGGCTTAAAATAAAGATATTGCTTATAATAATGGCTTAAAAAGATCACTGTGTTACCCTTGCTGAGGCTTTTATTGCCTGATATTTCTAGGAATCATTAAGTAGTTATAACCCAATAATGTTTCTTTAACAAATTCAAAGCAATAACATTACGTTACGTAGAAGACAAACGGCGTTATAAAATATTATATTTTGACTGCTTTAATTTTGATGTGTCCAGTTTTAAAAATTATATTTTTCTTTTTTAACCCCAATAAGTCTTTAAGATCTTCAAGGACTTTTTAGCTTCGACATGCCACAAATTTTTTTTGTGTTTTTTTTGCAGGTAAATTTGCAATATTGCCGTTGTGACTATATTCTAATCTTCACGTCAAACCTCGATGAAGAAATGCAAGAGTCAATGAGTTAGACTTTTGACTCATGCACAAAGTTGTTGAGGTGGGTGTAATTTTTTAATTTTTAAGTAGAACTGGGAAATATTCCTTGACTTTGAACTCTTAAGCTGTAAAGAACAACGGATTAGAAAATTCGAAAAGTTTGTAAAATTGCCTACAGACATTGAACGGCGCTTGGACATTATCTACAAATACATATAATAAGAGCCGTGCATATTCACCTATTTAAAAGATAAATATTTTCTTGATATTATTACCAATTTTATCTTTGTACTAACTTTTTGTTTTTAAATGGGCCCTGCATTTTATGCAATAACCGAACTAGCCAGTGACAATAGTGCCCTTGGCAGTCTCTGTGCAGGTGCTAGCCGCATAAATTTGTTTGTGTGAATTCATGCAGGGATCTGTTACACAGCGCTAAGAAAAACTACTGTCACAAATACGATGACGTAGACTCTTGAAGTGACGATATTCCTGAGTCGGTTTCCTCTAGACGTTCAATTTGCTTTGGCACTGGTTCTATAAGGCGTACCGTTTTTAAGTCAACATGCATTGGCGGCTCATCCACAAGAAGACTTTGTTTTTATGGCCTTAGGCCCTGTGCCTGGTTTTAATGTTTTCGTGTGTCCAACATCATCCTATTGATGTGTTTCTTGGCGTTTAGTTGTCAGCAGATTCATTTGCAAGTCACCCACGTCCTTGGGCTTATCATTGCTACTTTTATCGACAGATAATGATATGTTTCCATGGTTTGTCTGCAAACATTTACAATAGCTCACATTACGTTCTGGACCAAGCTTTCGTTATACTTACCAATACTAAAGAAGCAAGAAAAAAAAAGCGAATTTGTCGAGGGATCCTTTCCATCCATGACATCGCCAGAGACGCTTGACCATTTTTTGAGCTGCACACTTTTAATATTTCTGTTTCCAAATCGCTTATTTTGAAGTTTTGTCGTTCGTGTGCTGCTTCTAAAATGGGCGCCCAACTTACAAGCCGGTCCCCTATATATTAATTATATGTATGCACATTTGTTTGTCCAACACTGACACTTTGAGTGTTTGTATTCTTTTGGCAGTCAGTGTATCAATATTGAATATACTATATGCAGCGAACTAAGCAAATTGTTGCTTTGTTATGCCAAAATACCATTTTACCGATTTTTTGTTTTCACAACTTAAACAATATTCATGTCGAGACTTGGAGCACAAAAGAGAATGAGACGAGAGTGTTAGAAAGAAAAGCGCAGCGTTGTAGAGCAGTGGAGATAGATAGACGAAGTGAACACTTCATTGGAGACGTGTCATTTTGCTTAGCTGTGGCTAAGATGGCCTCCCAATCAATCGCTGGGCATTGTTGCTGCCCCTCTCTGTTCCCAGAGAGAACTATCACGGGATGCGACGCGGCTGCAGAGTCAGCCATTATAAATTATTATTCATGAGCGGATGCGGATATTGAAAAGTTTCACTTCATTGTTGCTGCGTCTATCTTCATTTCAATTTTTACGCCGTTGTCCTTGTTGTCGTCATCTTCATCTGCTGCCTTTCTTCTTCTCCTTCTCCTTTTCGTTTTTAATTTTTTGTTAATGTTGCGTGTGTTGCTTGGAAATTTGATTTGTGAAATTTGATCAAAATCGATTGAGTATATCAAGGACCGATGAGTGCTGGCAAAAAGGCTAGTCCCGGGGCCCGGAGCTATTTGCAGAGTCCCGGTGGAATTACTATCGTAGTATCGTGATTCAATCAGTACATAGGTTTGGGTTTTTGCAGAGACAGTACGAATTTAAAATCGCTGATTATATTTTATTATTTTTACGTTTATTATGTTTTGTTTTTTTTTAAATTGTGTTAAGAGGAGTGCTACTAGAGATGTGGATGTTTTCTTTAATATTTGCTTGTAGAAAATTCCTTCGCACTATTACAGTATTAATGCTCACTTCCATTAGTAAATGGTTGATAGGGGTTGACCCTTAAGCTCCTAAAGCAGTCTTTATGGTAAAGTTGAGGATTGTTTGAACTTTATTTTACCATAGAACATTAGACCGTTATTAATTTTGGAAATTATTATTGCTCTTGTTATCATTAAGAAGGTGTGGGTGTTGCATTTATATTTGGGATTTCATAAAAAATTAAGTCAGATATATTTTGGTAAAATCGAAAATTTTTTAGAAATCTTGGGTCTTTTGTTAGTGCAGCAGTACAACATAACTCTCTAAACTTTTTTTTAGAGTTTAAAGCATAGACCTACGGCAATATAAGATTTTCGATATCATAAACTGAATATTGTTATGATTTCAAGAATATTCGATTGTCAATTCGTCCGTAGCCACCGAAGTAGTTTCATTTGGGCTTAACAAAACGCTTCCTAAGTCCACGAATCTATTTTTATTTCAATTTTTAAAATTGAATTTACATATTTATTGAACTGTCTGTTTAAATGTCTGTCTCAATGTTTATCTCTCTCCTTATTTCTTTTATACTAGCTGTCTTAGTCTGATTTGAGCCAAAACTGTGTCAGTTAAAATGGAACAATGGTAAGTAGGGTAGCCATATTGACCCTTGTACATAAATTTAAACATGGCCGATAGCGTAAAAAAAATCATAGCATGCTTTTTGGGGCATTTTTAAAACGTCAAATGCATTTGAGTAGCAACAGAAATTCAGCATAAAGCAGATTATAAATGTATTGTACAATATTTAAAAAATATTAAATATTTAAAAAAAAAAAAAACATATAAAAGTTAATAAATTTATCAAACATTTTAATCGTTTACGTAAATAGAAAAAAGTAATTAATATTTTAACAGCAGATGTTAAAATATTTTTACAGCAACTATGCGATTTGCTTTATTTATTTGTTTCTACAATTATATAATGTAGAAGTTTATCCTAAATAATTAAAGTTTTGTAGGCAGAGCAACGTAGGCCTTCGTTAAAACTTTACCGAAATATTCTAGACGAGTCAAAAATAATTTTTTTCTTTTAAAACATTTTACAAATACTCTTTTCATTTTAGAAGTTTTTAAATGATTTAAAAAATTATTATTATTTATCTCAATTACTATTTGTTAGATTTTTTTTTATAACAAAAATTTATTTAAAAAAAATGTTTAATAAAAGTGAACATTTTTCTTTTAAATTTAATTTTTGTTAAAAATTTAAGTTTTCTTACATTAATTAAAACGCATTCTTAGACAACTGAGTTGAGCTTCTAGGTCTTTTATAAGCAATCCTCAAGATTTTTTTTTATAAGAGTGCGCAATTTTTTTTCTAAAGTTAATTATAATGAAATATTTTAAATATTAATAAATATTGGACTAAGTCGTACTCTGCAGTCTGCCGTCACATCGAGAGCAGTTCATGAAGTCGCTAAAAACCAACATCACTTATTTTTCAGGCAGAGTTTTGGGGATTGCTTTATCAAAGGTGAATGCTGTTGGAGGTTCCGTCCTTTAGTGAACTCATAAATTACAGAAATAGGTGTATTTTGTTTCCGGAATGCATAATCGTGTGCAGAATGTTGCATGAGGTATTTCTTGAGCAAACTATATCTGAAAGAAATGATTGCAATAAGATACAAGATAGGTCAAAAAGGCAGAAAAAGCGTTTCAAAAGATTTCGTCAATTTAATTTTATTAGACGTATTGGGTCTTAATCGCATGAAATCTCGATTAGTTCCAAAAATACCTAATCTGTGAAATTTTTTGAACAGAAACGGAACCACTATCGTTGTACAACATTTAGCACCAACTACTGGCTATTCCCTAAATTAAAAAGACAACTCTGGGGACACCGTTTTGAGTAGATTAAAGAGACACCCTATAAAGCCAATCCCGTCCAAACTTTTAAGCATAGATGAAGGATTGGGAAAAAGTTTGGTATAATTGCATTGTGTCGACGGCGAATGGTATGTTCTGCATAGCGCGAAATAACCCTATCGACAAGGGTCACGAATTGTATGGCATATAGCCCCATTTTGCTGGAACCAAAGCTTGCTCACTTCTATATTATCAATTTTGGGCCGTGAAATGTTTGTTATCATAGCTTTTTAGTAATCTGAGTTGACGCTAACTATATTTTATTTATTATTTTATTTATTTTACTATATTAAAATTTATGAATAAGCCACAATTATACTGGGAAATCTCGGAAATCTATTTTGAAGTTAAATTAACATTCAAGAATGCAGCAAGAGTATCAATTTTCTCGAAAACTTAAGTATCTGCTACAAAGTTTTGAGTAGATTCTTCAATATATTTTTATTAGATATTTAATTCATCATTAAATCATAATAATTTTGCTGAGTTAGATTTTTAATTAAGTAAATGTAGGGTAGAATCAAACATAATGCCGATGTGTGATGCTTTATAATGATTTAAGTTCTATGTACGTCGTGAATAAACAATTATATCCAATATACTTGACTTTTTTTAAATATACTTCAATTGCCCCTAGTGGCGAAAAATTCTGCGGGCGCCCTTGGATGATGAGGAAACGTTAATAGATTTAAATACTTCTCACATGCATCACCAAATATTTGATGTAAAGCATTGAGTCTGAACACGGACCCATGCTAGAGTGGTGGTCATACTGATGATGCTCTTTGGCTATTGAATACATAGATTACATTCAATCAAATGGAATGCCTTTAAACAGATATATAGCTCCTTGATACGGAATTGTATGAGCAAGTAAATCTTACCGAGCATTTATAGATATTATTAGACTGGCAATTGATGAATCGGTGTAGCAAACTCAAAGTATTTTGGGAAAAGTTTTGCAGCATGTGGATACAAGATTTTGTATGTAACCCGAATTGTTTCTTTGGCAACACTAGTAATATCGCTTATTTCATTTTTGCAGCGCTTAGTTTCCGATGCTTGGGAGGCCATATAAATAGCAGTAGCTGCCACTGATGCAGGTTGACTTCCATGCACAATGTCCAATTCAACTGCCTTCGTAGCTATATGGTTGGCAGCTCGCTCCACCATGTTGGGCAGCTCTACAAAGACGAAGTAAGTCAGAATATTATCTCAATGGTTTACTGTGTTTAGTGTTAGTTACCCAGATTAGCGCAGAAGCGGTACATAAAGTCTGTTGTAGTCGGAAAATCTACTTTAGTATCAAGCTCTTTAAGTACCATTTTATAGTATTTTCCAATTTTATGCTTGCTTAACTTGCTTGCTGCAGAAATCTCCTTAAATGTGCGAGGCTCACCTTCCTGACAACAAGCAATATATAAGCAAGCAGATGCCAAGCCATCAAAACATTGACTCTTAAGATTTTTGGCATCATGTACCTGCGGAAGATAGAGTATATTTTAATTCCATTATTTTATTTCTAATTTTTTCCTCTTACCCACCTGTTTAAATAGATTATGTGCGCGGTCGATTATAGTTTGTGGCAGATTAATACGATCTGCCATAGATGTAATTCCCTTAAGTCCTGAATCTAATAATCTATAATGATCTGAGCTGGGTGGTGGACTTCTTTTGCGTCTGCGTTTAACGGGCGCAGTGGCTGGCTTGCGTCTAGTCTGCACGCCGTTATCGCCTGGTGCAAGTCCTTTATCGGGTAAAATTCTACTCAAAGACAAAGAGGGTTGCCTTGTGCGTTTTGCTCCACCATCGCGTGTTCTTGGCAGTCTTCCAACGGTTGGCAAATTCTTTGTGGGATGCTGTTGCGTTTCGGTTTCATCTTGTTTATTATTTTCTGGACCACCCAAATGACTGAGATCGTCACCACTTTTTTTACTAACAGTTCGCGAATTAGAGCACACAGCAATGACACGATCGCTAACTACCAGGTCACATTTAGAGCAGATCAGGTCACCGGCTTCATAATCCTCCATTAGTGGAGATGCAGGGTGCGCATGGCAGCACACTTTGTTGTTGTCGAGACTGCATTTCAATTGGAAATTGCAAATTTATATTAGCATATAGAGAAAGCAATTCCATTATATCAAATATTACCGTGATGCAGAAGCCATTTAAGCTCGTTGCACAAACTTTAGTATTGGTTTCTTTTATCTTTTCTTAAAAACTTATAGCGCAGGAAAAAATAAACAATTGACACGCGTTCAATGGTTATCGTAGCTTTGCAAAAAAATTTATCGATGACGGTATAATTGCGATTTTTGCTGGCAATAAAATAAAACATTGTACACACTGGCTTCAGCTGATTTTGACAATTTTAATTGAATACGAATACTGAATTAAAGAAAAGCCAATATTTGCAATTCTTAACAAAAATGTCTACCAAGTATATTTATTCTGCCAAAAATTCTGCACCAAGGCGATGGATTGTATGTAATAATTGTTTCTCTACGGCCATCGTAAGTGCAAAAAAAGTGAGTATTGCAAAATGTTGACATAAGTATTACTTTTACGTTAGATAAAAGATGGCGTATGTTTAAGTAGGGGGCACACGACTTTAGGATACCCTGTACCACTAGCCTGCAATAAAATCCGGTGTATTGCTTAAAAACATCAAAAGCCATTTTATTGCCAAATTAGGTTACGTCATAAACAACCAAAAACAGACGAATTTTTAAGAAAAATATGTTTTGGACCGATTGGTCTTCTTGGAACTATATAATATAGTCAACCGGTTTTGCCAAGTGTTTTGATACATTGACTCCTATGAAATAATAATGGATCTAATATTTTTTATTTTTTTTACATATGTATATACTTTATTTATTCAATATTCTCGAATAGAGACTAACAATAAGTGATCAAATCTTATTATAATAACTTAACTTACAGTCTGGTGTGACTGTATTTGGTTTACAGGGCCCTGAGGATTTATTGCTGGGTTGGAAGATAATTTTGCCTGAGTCGGGTTCGGCTACTAACTTAAGTTAGTTAAGCTTCTTGCCATGATGGTTTGGGTGCGTCGAGAGTTTAATGTTGTAGTTCGCTTTTTGCTGCGCCATTTCATTTTTAACGGATAGAATATTAAGATCTTTGTAGATGTGCTCGTTTCGAATATACCATAGTGCCCCAGTGATAAGTCTCAAGATCTTGGATTGAGTTCGCTGTATGATATCTATGTTGCTGCTGCTTGCGTTCACCCATAGTTGATTGGGTCCAGATTGGCTTTATAGTTGATTTGTAGAGTAAGATCTTATAGTCCAGACAAAGGGGAGATCAAATTTATAATAGCCAATGGAGACTGCTGGCTTTTAGTTTTAAATTAATTTTCTTGGCCTCAATATGCTTTCACCAAGTAAGTCGCCTATCGAGGCGGACGCCAAGATAAGTTACTTTATCAGCAGGCGGATCTAATTTTAAAATTAAGTTTAGGTCATGCGGACAGACATACGTACATGGGTATATCGGGGCAAGGGTCACCCTTATCATACTTTAGGTAATTTTGGGAGGTAACCGACGACTTCTTATGACCCCGTGTACAATAAAAATATGTTAAATAGGAGTAAGAAATCTCAATACCCAAAATACTTAAAACTATACTATATAATATGTGCTCCATCTTTTATGTCGGATGTAAACATTGAATAACTTTGAGAAAAAACAAACGATTTCTTTAAGTGATGCATTTTTATTCAGTTTGGTTTCTTACAATTTTTTTGGACTGCAGTTGTTGGGTTTGCAGTGTGGCATGGTGCACCGTCTTGTGGAAACCAGTAACTATCTTGACCTTTCTCACGCATTTGCGGGCAGACGTAATGAGCCAACAGCCACCGATATCGATTTCCATCGCGGTTTCGATTTCATTAAAAAAAAATGGCGGACGTAAAGTCGGGCGCGGACGACTTTAGGATACCCTGTACCACTAGCTTGTAATAAAGTCCGATTTCTTCACAAAAAACCAAAAACAGAAGAATTTTTAAGCAAAAATTTTTTTTTGACCGATCATTCCTATGGGAGCTATATGATATAGTCAACCGATTTCAATAAAATTTGACATAGTTCTTAAATACCTTAAAAAAGATCTGAACGCTGAATTTAGTTCAAATATCTTTACAAACAAACGAAACACATCGAATTATGTATAAAAAACGTTTTTTTTGGACCGATTGGTCCTATGAGAGCTATATGATATAGTCAAACGATTTGGATTAAATTTAGTACAGTACTTAGGAAGTATAAAATACTTACGAATGTCAAATTTGGTCCCAATATCTTAACAAACAAACGAAACACAACAAATTTTGTTAAAAAATCGATTTTTTGGAAGATCGGCCCTATTGGAGCTATACGATATAGTCAACCGATTTTGTTCAAATTTAGCACATTGCTTAAGTGGTCTAAAAAATTTCCAAACGCCAAATCTGATTACGATATCTTTATTAAAAAACGAAATATAGCGAACTTTTCTTTAAAAAAGTTATTTTGGCCGATCGGTCCTATGGGAGCTATATGATATAGTCAACCGATTTCGATCAAATTTGTTACAGTGATTGGGAACTATAAAAAATCGAATACCAAATTTCGTTACGATATCTTTATAAACAAACGAATTATTCATCTAAAACGCTTTTTTTTGTCGAGGTCGTCTCAAACACCCCCATGGGAGCTATATAATTTATCCCCGATATCAAAAAAATAAAATAAACTTGCCTCCTATGGAATAATATGGGATCTAATGTGAAAGTTTGGTAGCTCTAGCTCTTACCATCTCTGAGATCTAGGCGTTCACACAGACAGACGGACAGACGGACAGACGGACGTGGGTATATCGACTTCTCTATTCACCCTGATCATATTTTAGGTAACTTTGGGGTGTCTCCGACGTCTCCTTCTATATGTTACATACATTTTCGGCTTGCACAAACTTAATATACCCTTTGTACCATACGGTACAGGGTATAAATATTAAAAATAAATGTAGCGTAAAATCAAATTGTTTTATATATTGTGCGTCAGTGAATTTAGTTGTATTAAGAATATTAATTAATAAATTAAATACTGAACTGCGCAGATTTTGTTTGCATAATTAATAATTAAAGTAAAATTCAATTGCAGCGCATATAAATATTCCACTTTTTACAACAAAATGCAAAGGAGCTTTAGCAAATATTGAGTATACGCCATGTTGGCTGCACATGAGCATGGATTGCACTTAACAGCAGCTGCTGTGAATAAGTTTTTGTACTAAAAGTTGATTGAAAACGTGTCCTGATAGAATGGCTAAGATAAATTCAGCTTCTCTTGCAGTGTAGCTTGCTGGAGCAGTTGCGAGGTTTTAGGTAAGTTTTTGTAGGGTAAGTATTGGGAAAATAGGAATATTTGAATTTTTTTTTATTTTAGCACTGGACGTTTCATGAATTCTACCATGTTAGGGAACTTAGGATATTTGTCTTTTTATATCATTTTTATTTTTTATTGCATTTCTTCATTTATTTTGTTTACTTTTAAATTGTAAATTCAAACCAGAGTTGTCGCAAAACGATAGAGTATTTCAGAAATATAAAAAACGCCAAAAACTGGATAACAACTCAAATCAAAAGACAATGACTCCTTGAAAATAAAAAGGAAAACATCAACTCAATTTTTTCTAAACGCTCTTTTTTTTGACATTAGAAAACAAAGTAAAATCTATGCTTGTCCTTCCAACTAGTGCATAGGGTGAAAGCCATTTTGTTACAAAAGTGGATTAATTGTTTGCTGTTTTATTAGTTTGGGATTTATTTTCCGAAGAATCAGTTCGATAAGTATTCATACCCGGATCACCGGAGTAGGTAGTTCAAAGCTGGCAATCGCCACCGTCAGTAATGCATGGAAGGAACTAAACACATTGCCACAATTTGTTGTTGTTTTATGTGTGTGTGTGTCTGTGTGTTTGTGAGAGAGTGTTTATGAGGGTCTCATTGTCTGTCCATTTAGACGCTTTTTTTATGCTCTGCTTCTACTCTGAGTCCCGTCTCTTTTGGGCATTAATTTGGCCTTTACATATTGCAATGTTAGAGTCAAGCAATCAAAATTCCAGTAATAAACTCAAATTTTCATTGCCTTTATGCTTTTGTGCATATCCTTTCTCCACTACTTCTTTTTGTACTTCATTTACGTTTTGTTCTGTTATTAAGATGAAGTGAGGTAAAATTTTGGGTGTGGCTGTTTCAACTTTCGTTTGTTGCCTGGACTGAGAGAGATCCTTGCTAATTGTCTAGAGTTTTAAGCCTTGTGCAGAATTTTGATAAAACATTTATGTGAAAAAAATTGATGGCATGATTTTTTAATTTGTTATGCTTCAGATATATTTGAGGTAGTTTATGTGGAACGCCATGGATGACTTTTAGCAGTTTTGATTACGTGCCTCGGTATTATATAATAATAATAATAAAAATACCTGAACAGATCGTCCCTTTACAAAAATGAAGTATACGACAGTATCGCAATTAACTAACTTTTACTCACTTGAAATTTAGTGTATGCAATATTTCGGAGATAACCCAAACATAAGATTCATTTTTTATTTATTAGCAACATTGAGCTTGCTGCTACAAAATGGGGGCGTTGGGAGTTGGAAAAAATAGGACTAGTTACATTTGAAACAATAACTTTTACGCACGTCAGTAAAAGCTCATATGGAAAATTTGCATTCAGGACTCATTGCAAAGGGCCAAAAAAAATGTGCTAAAAAATATTCAGACACTTTTTATACCCTGTACCGTATGGTACCAAGGGTATATTAAGTTTGTGCAAGCCGAAAATGTATGTATCATATAGAAGGAGACGTCGGAGACACCCCAAAGTTACCTAAAGTATGATCAGGGTGAATAGAGAAGTCGATATACCCATGTCCGTCTGTCCGTCTGTCCGTCCGTCCGTCCGTCCGTGTGAACGCCTAGATCTCAGAGATGGTAAGAGCTAGAGTTACCAAACTTTCACATTAGATCCCATATTATTCCATAGGAGGCAAGTTTATTTTATTTTTTTGATATCGGGGATAAATTATATAGCTCCCATAGGGGTGTTTGAGACGACCTCAACAAAAAAAAGCGTTTTAGATGAATAATTCGTTTGTTTATAAAGATATCGTAACGAAATTTGGTATTCGAAAGTTTTTTATAGTTCCCAATCACTGTAACAAATTTGATCGAAATCGGTTGACTATATCATATAGCTCCCATAGGACCGATCGGCCAAAATAACTTTTTTAAAGAAAAGTTCGCTATATTTCGTGTTTTAATAAAGATATCGTAACCAGATTTGGCGTTTGGAAATTTTTTAGAGCACTTAAGCAATGTGCCAAATTTGAAGAAAATCGGTTGACTATATCATATAGCTCCCATAGGTCCGATCTTCCAAAAAATCGATTTTTTAACAAAATTTTTTGTGTTTCGTTTGTTTGTTAAGATATTGGGACCAAATTTGACATTCTTGAGTATTTTATAGTTCCTAAGCACTGTACTAAATTTAATCCAAATCGTTTGACTAGATCATATAGCTCCCATAGGACCAATCGGTCCAAAAACACGTTTTTTATACAAAATTCGATGTGTTTTGTTTGATTGTAAAGATATTTGAAATAAATTTGGCATTCATATCTTTTTTAAGGTATTTAAGCAATGTGTCAAATTTTATTGAAATCGGTTGACTATATCATATAGCTCCCATAGGAACGATCGGTAAAAAAAATTTTTTGCTTAAAAATTCTTCTGTTTTTGGTTTTTTGTGAAGAAATCGGACTTTATTACAAGCTAGTGGTACAAGGTATCCTAAAGTCGTCCGCGCCCGACTTTACGTCCGCCATTTTTTATATTGGTTTAGTTGAGGGTCTATAAAAGGCTTTTCCGCACCCTTTTTGGCGTAAAGTTCCTATCCAACGTATTTAAGTAACCAAAATATTTTAACATAATTTGACATTCAGAATTTAAAAGACTACGAAATTATTTTTTGATTTATGTGGCATCATCTCCAGATCATCTTTTCGTATTGCACATAGTATACGCATGGTCATTTTTGTGGGAATTATGTTGTCTTTGGGTGTAGGTCTTCTTTTGTGACCCTCTTCAAGGATGCCACTCTGACTCAGTGCAGCGATTAGACTCTCAGCTGGAAAACTACATGAAAAATAAAATAATTCACCTTGAGAGCATGGACTTCAATTCGTTCGTTCACATTGTGATGACGATTTACTGATCTCAATATGCCGTTTGTGCAAATCTGCAATTTCAAGGAATTGAAGCTCTTTGCCGAAATTTATTTCATCTCAAATGGCAAAGCAGATGATGATGACGTTGGTAATGATGTCAATACGAACTCTCACAATAGCGGCGACTCTTTTAATAGCCATTCCAAGAAGAAACAAGACCAATAAATGCCCAGACATCTTTAATTATTTAGGCTGCAGCCTTAAATCCCCAACAAATACTACAACAAAAGTAAATAGCAATAAATTTAATGACAATAACGTGGCATTAACTAATTAATTGTTTTAAGCAAACCGCAAAAACAACAAATAAACAAACTCAACAAACAGGCAGCGACACCAACACAAATAAAAAGTGACAAATTCTTTAGTCAACCACAAAATGGCGAATTTGTCTGCCATTAAAATTTGTCATTTGGTTTTTGTTTAGCTTTTGAACACTGTCGCTACAGTCTTCTCCATTCCCCGCCCACTATATTCTGTCTTTTACAACACTTGAACGTCTCGTTAATAGCTTTGCGTTTTATTTTCATTTTCATTAATTTCCTGTGAAATAGATTGTTGGCAGTGTTTGTTAATTTCTGTATTTGATTTGTGACATGAATAGCAATGGCCGTGAGTCCTGCGCAGATTGACCGAGAGCGAAAGAGACAAATAGTTGACAAGCTTTTCGGAAACTCTTCTCTATCTCTGACATTTCGCTTTGAAAGGATAATTAATTTTATAGTTGATTAATTGGCGCATGATTCGTTGTTTTATAATTTCATTGTAAAATATAAGCTCGATTTTCTGAGTTGTCTGGCTCCAACAAAGTACTCCTTACATCCTATTGCCTGCGTATTTTCCAAGAAGCTTCTTTCTATGAGTGGGAAAACTTTATATGGATTGATGCGACTATCATAGAGAAAAATATGCGCTGGTTGCTGCAACATCAAACACCTGAAGGCGCCTTTTATGAAGTTACTTGGTTGCCCGATCGCAAAATGAATCGAACCAATTTCGCCAACTATACAAGTCTGCGCAATCGCAATATAACATTGACTTCCCATGTGTTGGTTACCCTTGCCACCGTGAAAGATCTCTCGGGCACCTTAGGCTCACGAGTGGCTTTGGCCACTCAGCGTGCCATTGCCTGGATTGAGCGAAACATGCAGTTCCTAGAAGACACGCCAGAGCCGTATGATGTGGCCATTACCGCTTATGCGCTGCAGCTTTGTAACTCACCCATTGCGGAGCACGTTTTTAGCATATTGAGAAGACATGCGCGAACAATAGGCGACTTTATGTATTGGGGTAATAAAGAGTTACCCCAACCACCGCGTAAATTGGAAAATCAAAAGTGGTTCTCACTGCCACGTTTGCCTTATGAGTATGACTCTTTGATTATAGAAACCACGGCATATGCTTTATTGGTTTATGTAGCACGTCGTGAGTTCTTTGTGGATCCTATTGTACGTTGGTTGAACGCGCAGCGTTTAAATGATGGCGGCTGGGCCTCCACACAGGATACCAGCGCAGCTTTGCGTGCATTGGTGGAATATACTGTGCGTTCACGAATTAGGGATGTATCCTCGTTAACCGTTGAAATTGAGGCTTCCTCGCAGGGCGGAAAAACTCAGTCCCTGCACATAGATGATAGCAACTTGGCGCGTTTGCAGAGCATTGAGGTGAGTGGAAATAAGGAGATTATGATGAGGATGTATATAAATTTACTTTAACTGCTTATACATAGATACCCGATGCCTGGGGCACTATCAAGGTATAGGCCAAAGGAGCTGGCTATGCCATACTTCAAATGCATGTTCAATACAATGTGGATATTGAAAAGTTCCAAACTAAGCCGCCTGTACCTGCGTTCGGATTGCACACCAAAGCAATTTTCCATGGCCGCAATCAGTCGCATATTTCTTATGTGGCATGTCAAAAGTAAGTTTGGGGGTATAGAAAAGGTTAAATGAGACCCTAACTAAAATTTAAATTTTATAGCTGGGTCAACACGCAAGAGGCTGAGCGCTCAGGCATGGCCGTGCTGGATGTGGCCATACCCACTGGATACTGGATACAACAACAAAAATTGGATAGCTATGTGCTTAGCAATCGCGTGCGCAACTTGCGTCGTGCTAAATATTTGGATCGCAAGATTGTCTTCTATTTTGATTATGTAAGTGGGATATGTTCAAATTTAGTATGTAGTTCTGATCAAATTTTGTATGTGCTTTCACAGTTGGATCAGGAAGATACTATATGCGTCAACTTTACCATAGAACGTTGGTTCCCAGTAGCAAATATGTCACGTTATTTGCCCGTGCGGGTGTACGATTATTATGCTCCTGGTAAGTATATGAAAACTCTGAGCGAATTATTGATGTTTAACTTTAATCTTTTGCAGAACGCTTCAACGAGTCTATCTTTGATGCCTTACCCACATATCTGCTAAATATTTGCGAGGTTTGCGGCAGTTCACAATGTCCATACTGTTCCATTTACAATATGGGCTGGCGTGCGTCCATGCCTGTTACTTTGTTGTTCTTCAGTGTGTTCATATATTTATTGCGCAGCCGCACGCATCTTGTCCTAAATATGTTACATATGCTTACCTAGAGAAGAAGGAGCAGAATGCAGCCATACCAACATATACGCCCAGCACTCACGCATAATACATTCATCCACTAGAAGCTAGTTAAGACTCGAATTAATGCGAAGCCAATTATTAATTTCTGTATGTGTTTTTTTTAGTTTATTTTTAGTTTTCTTTTATTGTTTCTAACGAAATTGCATTCCGTCCAAAAATGCTGGTCGACATTTTTGTTTAATATTATGTATTGATTGTATTCTCTATTTAAAAGTATGAATGTGTGTAAGTCTAATGACCGCATAATTATTAATCTCGAAATGTACAAATCAAACATCAAAGCAAGTCCCAACAGCAAATCAACTCCAAACTGACGTACCGTCCATTATTAATATTTATATATATATATAACTCAAACAAGAACTTAATGTACACAAAACAAAACGTAGCAAACCTAGTGTAGAACGTTTATGGTATTATGTAATAAGTTGAATGCTCTCTTTTTTTGAAAATTGTTTACCTTTGCAGCGCCTTAAAGCCAGAGCGCTCCTAGAGGGCTTGCGCTTGTTGTAAAGTGAAACCAGAAAGTGTATTTTTTCGATATCATATGCCTTTATAATTTAAAGTTAAATGCGTACTGACACTGCCGTAAAGTAAACAAACATAATCCATCACGTCTTGCGGAAACTCAACAATATGGGCGAAATAGCCTCTAGACAGTCCATAATATCCTTACGCGACTTGGCGCCAGTGAACACAATTTTACCATTGACAAATATAAGCAGCACAATACGTGGTTTGACCATACGATATATAAGTCCTGGAAACACTTCCGGCTCATATGAGCTAAATTGACCGTGTACCTGGTTTAAATTCTCTAAGCGTATGGGAAAACGCAAATCCACAGTGGCCACTATGTTTTGCAACTTGTAGTCCACAAACTTGACGGGAAAACCTAGTTTTTGTAGAATGCGTGCAAACTTGCGGGAGCCAATGTTGGCTTCAATCTCATTGCGTGCTCCAGTGCAGATTACTTTTCCTGTGCGAAATATAAGCGCCGTGCAACGTGGAGAATGCATGCGCATAATGACACCATTGAAGCGTTTGGGCGTGTACTCCGAGTTGCGTGTGCGGGAATTTATGCTCTTTAGATCCAGCTCGCAGGCAACAGAGAATGTGGCTACAACGTTTCTTATAAATTATATACAAATTTTTCATGTTAATAACTCTTTATAAAATGCATTGTTTACACATGCTTACTGCAATCTCACTTCATGCTGTGCATCTTTTGGTTCAACATATTGAGTAGCAATAGGCTGCTGCGGTTGAATGGCATTGTGTGGATTCACAGGTGTAGCAGTTTTGCCTGAGCTTAGAGAGCCTTCCAAATCCATTTTTTATTTTATCGCAATTAAATTAAAACTGTCGCTTTTTTAGTGAAAAATATTTCCAACATAACTAATGTTTGTTGTTGGCCCTGTTAATAACAGCGTCCGTCAACTTAGCAGAGGCCCTGTTAAGTAACAGTGTGGCGAATAAATCGTTATACAACACTGTTGCTTGTTGCCCTATAAAATCCATAATGAGTCAAATCTATAATATACACATAGTAGGCGGTTAAGTTTCAGTTAAACGTCCAACACACTGAATTCTCATTATATGTGGTACGTTTCACAAAAATTGAATATATTTTATATTTTTTGTGCGGATTTAATTGTGTTTGTTCGTATTAAAAAAAGTGTAAATTTTCTAACACTTACTCGTGCATCCAATAAGTGTTGCCGCACGGCTTATGTTTTGACAAGTTATTTTGATGTCATACGTAAACAAACGTGTCGTCACAACAAAAGCGCAAGATAAATGTAATGCACAAAGCGTGCACACCACTGACAGTTCGCAACAAAGTGCAGGCATAGCACTTGAAGAAAAATTAAAAGCGAAACGTCAAACAAAAGATAAAAAGATGTCGGCGCACAGTGGTGGTACTGATTGGAGCGCTGTGGTAAAACCACTTTTATCAAATCGTACAGGCGCTTTAAACAAAAATGAAGTAACTAATTTACTCAAAGCAATTACCAAAAGGTAAGTACAATACGAATTATACATTAAAATTAACTTTTTCCGCATAAATGACGCAGTTGAAAATTGGGGCTTTTGGTGGCAAGTGACTTGCAAAATTAAAAATGGCGACTGCGCTACGGCAGTGACGAAACTTTTTGTTTTGCAAAATTTTAAAGTTTTTATTTTAATCGTTTAAATACTTAAATTTTCAGCGAGCATGACTTTTTCAATGACGAAAGTAACTATACACAGTTTTACACTGCGTTTGCGGCCTTGGCAGCTGATAAGCTCATGCAAGTCAAGTCTAGTGAGTATAATGATTTTTCAAATGGGCGAATTGTGGGAGTAACTATTTCACCTATTTCTGAAATTGCAATTTCATTCAATTCATTAGTCATGCAGCTAATTTATTATTTTATTTTATTAACAGTATGCCAAAGCAAGTGGCCCAATTACACGATGCAACTGCGGTTTCGGCATACGAAATCAAATGGCTGCTGGCCGCACTCAAAATGTTATGTGAGGGAAAAACCAGCGGCACAAACGCTGGTAATAATAATAATGCAGCTGGTGCACAATCCACCAGTTTTGATTACAATGCCGTGGCTAGCCTACTGAAGGGTGCCAAATATCCGGAAAACACGAATAAAAGCTTTATGAGCAGCAGCAGCAGTGATAAAGAATCACCAAAATCAGAAATAAAACATTCACGCTCAGATTTATCGTCAATTATACTCCAGCAGCTACTTACACCTCTGGAGCCGGGCAAAATGACCTGGGTGCCTTTAAGCGAGGATGTCAGCGATTGCACAGTACGCATACACAATTAGTTTAAGCCATTTCCCTAAGAATACTAATATGTCTTCTATATTTCAGGAACAACTGCTGTCTGCGAATGTGGAGTATTTCCAGGCACGAAACGGTGTCGATACGCTTTTGGAGGTTTGTGTGGCTTTGCCCATACTTAATCGATATCGCGGCAAATACTTGGAAACAATTTCAACGGGCAAAACCCTATACCTACCCTTAACACAAGTGGAAGCGACTAATGTCAAGTCTGCTATGGCAAACATGCTGGGCGATCTCTCTATATTAAGTCAGTCGCATGCACTCATTGCATTACAGCCGTTGACGCCAAATCGCATTGAAAAGCTGTCTTTATGCGGAATTACAGCGCTTTATAATGCAGTGCTCACATCTATTGCAGCTAGCGTCCTGAATATGTCTAACGCAAGCAGTTCACAAAAACAACTAACAGTGGCTACAACTAGCCAGGGCAGCGGCAGCAGCACTCAAGCTTCAAAAGATCACGATGATTTCGATGAGCAATCTTGCTTTATAGTCAACAAAGCGTTGGAGATCTATACAAACATTGGGGAGCTATTTAAAAATTCAGCACGGATGCATGTCTATCAAAATCATCTTTGATATGGCTCTTTTCTGCTCATCAGCGGCATTCAAGGTGCCATGGGCGCTTCGGGCAGTGGATCTAATGCCAGCTCTAAAATTCAAACCAGCGATGATGCCAAAACGCCAAAAATAGCCAAGACAGCGACGGACAACACCCCCAGCACACCAATAGCCCGCGTAAATCTTTTTAAAGTTCAACAGGGCTTTGGTGAACTGAATGCGGCTATAGCCAATCAGAGTATTAAACTCTTGTCGGAGTTAATAGAGGACTTAAAAATTGAATCAGCTTGCAGTGGCGCAAACGCAAATACTATAGAATCGGAGCAGTTGCCCGAACCGGCTTGCTTTAATATTTTGGAGAACTACAGCTCACTTCAACGCATTGTACGCGTATTAAATACTGCTACCTTGCATCAGTTGTTCACATTTTTGGCCACGGTAGCCTATCGTAAGGCTTGCACATTGAAGCGCGCCAATACCAAAGATCGTACAGAATGTGAACCCATAAGCTTTTCGGATTCGACCACATACTATAATGACTCGCTTTCTTGCTCAGATAATTCAGAGGAGGATGACAGCGAAAGCTATTTGGGTCATTGGTTTAAGGAAACTGTAAAAATGTAAATGCAAGTTTGAAACTATTTATCTATGTATGCAAAATGTCTGACGTGGCTGGCACTGTTGTTTAATAACTAGCCCAACAAATGGCCCAAAAAACCAAATACCAATACTCAGACTAATTGAAGTGCACAAGGAGGCACTACGAAGTGCGTGTTTGTAGTATCCGACACTTAGTGTTCTGCTATTTAAGCTTTGTCAATTTGAAACGAAAAGCAAATTTGATTTCTAGGCAACGGAGTTGCAGTTGTTGTTATTGTCCTTGTTGCAACCAGCTACAAATTGAGCAAAGTGAATTTTTATTTGGTTTTTCTTGCAACTGGTCCATTGATCCTTACCAGCAGCTGGCCAAAGTTAACACAAAGAACTTGATGAATTTGCTCAACCAACATAAGGTTTGCTGGACACGTTGAAAGTGAGTCAGTTTTCCAGACTATATCTTGGTCTCTTGTAGATTTATGTGCCAAGTCAAGGGTGCGTGTGGAAAAGCTGACAAAAACAAAGCGCCATTAGTTTTTCATTCGATTTATGCATTCAAAGATGTCCTGCTTGGTTCCAGGACATGCGGCTTTTGGCCTTAAAGCAGGCTACACATGTTCGACGGAGCGATGGCTTCCTGGAATTGCAAGTCATGCCCAGGAACAGCATTGAACATTCATTCACTTTCTTTCGAATTCATTTTAAGCTGCTGTCATCGTAGCTCTCGTACTCACGTTACAACGAATGAATGAATTTATGCACATTCGTTTTATTCTCCCAAGTTTTTTCTTTTTGTCTTTTATTTCCGTATTTTGTCTTTTGCTGAATTCTCGATTTCGCCATGTGTACCATTCCAAATATGTCTGCTGTTTTTTTTTCACACACAGATAGAGTGAACAGAATCAGAGAAAATTTGAACGAGAATAATTTCAGAATTAAATGCCGAGGAAGCCTAAATTCTCTTTAATATATCGAAAAACATTGAATAACATTTATAAGCCCAAACTTTCCCAAATTTTAGACAATTAAATATTCGATAGCTACTGAAACCTATTTCTTTCGCAAAATATTTTGAGTTTTTTACAAAAGAGCAAATTCATTTCTCATCTCTCATACAAAATTTTGTTTTCTTACTGTAAGTGAATTTCATTGCCTAAGGAAATAAAGGGTAATTTTTGCTAAAATTTTCTTGACTAACTTCCATTACACTTTGTGTATAAGAAAATAAGGAAATATTATTATTTTTTTTAATTATGAAAAATATCGCTTACACCATCAATTATAAATTTATTCTTAAATATGTGTACAAGTAATAAAAAAAATGGCGGACGTAAAGTCGGGCGCGGACGACTTTAGGATACCCTGTACCACTAGCTTGTAATAAAGTCCGATTTCTTCACAAAAAAAACAAACACAGAAGAATTTTTAAGCAAAAATTTTTTTTTGACCGATCGTTCCTATGGGAGCTATATGATATAGTCAACCGATTTCAATAAAATTTGACGCAGTGCTTCAATACCT
>JBAMAX010002412.1:0-34925 GCA_037043745.1 Chymomyza amoena
TTTGGATCTATCGAATGCCGGACGAGGTTTTTGGTTAGTTAAAGTGCCCAAATATATTGCTCAAAAATGGGAAAAAGCGACGGCCAACATGGACGTTGGCAAGTTGAAAAAAAAGACTCAAGTTTCGCTCACGCTCACAAAAGCTGTACTCGAAATAGATCCCGACGAAAAAATACCAACTGAGCATGTGATGGACGCTTCACAGGTTACGAATCAAACTCTAGGTGTCTTCTCACACATGGCGCCAACCGAGGCATCCAATAATGGCAAGGAGAACTGCACTTCAACGGGACCTCCAAATGAACAATTGTACTTGGAGGGGCGAATTACTCAAAAACTGGAATGTCGCCCCGTAGCCGACAGTTGCTATATGAAGCTCAAACTGGAGTCCATTCGCAAGGCATCGGAGCCACAAAGGCGCGTACAACCACTTGACATGCTTGTACAAAACTATAAGCCTGTTAAGGATCATGCACATAATGTACGTATTAAATTGCTCTATTTCATTGCAAGTTCTTATGCGTGTTTATTTATTTTACAGATTGAGTATCGGGAACGTAAAAAAGCTGAAGGTAGAAAAGGTCGTGATGATAAGAATGCTGTTATGGACATGCTTTTTCATGCGTTTGAAAAACATCAATATTACAACATTAAGGATCTGGTCAAAATTACCAATCAGCCAATAACTTATTTGAAAGAAATTCTTAAAGAGGTATGTGACTATAATATGAAGAATCCCCATAGAAACATGTGGGAACTCAGAAAGGAATATCGTCACTACAAGACTGAAGAGAAAAAAGAGAACGAAATCAAATCAGAGGGTAGCGATTCCGACTAAAACAGAATGAATGATCAAAACTATTATTCATTCCAACACACGCCAATCAACAATATCTAAATATACAAACTCGTATAATTTTTAATAATTTTATTCGTTCATTTGCTTATAATAAAAAAATATGAGCTTTGCAAAAACAGTTTGTAAACATAATTTCTCTTATATACATCAGGTTATAGTTCACGGTCTAACCATTGTCTTGAAATCAAAAGTTTACATATGTACTTAAAAAGTTGAAAAAAAAGTTTAGACGATTTTGTACATTACGAGATCAGCTACTTGATTTTAGTACTATCAGCTCAAATAGATTTCCAAAAACTTTATGGTTCCGTGTCGAATACAACTCAAATTAAAAAAAAATTTATTTGAAAATAAAAAAACGTCAACTCAAAATTGAAATAAATCAAAAAGTAAAAAGAAACTTCAAAAGTGGGAACACATATCGAATAAACGTGACTGTTTATTAACATATTGTTTGGGATCAATGTTAATAAAAGTTAATGGACTATTTTAGAATACCCGGGATTTTATTCAAATTTTAAAGCATAAATTAAAAAGATTATGGTTTAATTTTAAAAGGTAATATTTTGACTATACTTTTTTCTTAGCTTAAAAAAATAATTTTGTTATTTGTAGTATTCCAAAAAATGTATAAATACAAAAATGGATTTGGTCATTCGATACGCATTGTTCCAAAAATTATTAAGAAAATCGAGCTTATATAATACTGGTTTAGCTTTGTTCTTTACATTATAAAATAATACGATTGACCTTGGTCACGCGCTTATAAAGTAAAAATATGGTATTCAATCATAAAAATAATAATTGGCTTAAAATAAAGATATTGCTTATAATAATGGCTTAAAAGGATCAGTGTGTTACCCTTGCTGAGGCCTTTCTTGCCTGATATTTCTAGGAAGCATTAAGTTGTTATAACCCAATAATGTTTCTTTAACAAATTCAAAGCAATAACAATACGTTACGTAGAAGACAAACGGCGTTCTAAAATATTATATTTTGACTGTTTAATTTTGATGTGTCCAGTTTTAAAAATTATATTTCTCTTTTTTAACCCCAATAAGTCTTTAAGATCTTCAAGGACTTTTTAGCTTCGACATGCCACAAATTTTTTGTTTTTGTAGGTAAATTTGCAATATTGCCGTTGTGACTATATTTTAGTCTTCACGTCAAACCTCGATGAAGAAATGCAAGAGTCAATGAGTTAGACTTTTGACTCATGCACGAAGTAGTTGAGGTGGGTGTAATTTTTAATTTTTAATTAGAACTGGGAAATATTCCTTGTCTTTGAACTCTTAAGCTGAAAAGAACAACGGATTAGAAAATTGAAAAGTTTGTTAATTAGCCTACAGACATTGAACGGCGCTTGGACATTATCTACAAATACATATAATAAGAGCCTGCATATTCACCTATTTAAAAGTGAAATATTTTCTTGATATGATTACCAAATTTATCTTTGTACTAACTTTTTTTTAAATGGGTTCTGCATTTTATGCAATAACCGAACTAGCCAGTGACAATAGTGCCCTTGGCAGGCTCTGTGCAGGTACTAGCCGCATAAATTTGTTTGTGTGAATTCATGCAGGGATCTGTTACACAGCGCTAAGAAAAACTATTGCCACAAATACGATGACGTAGACTCTTGAAGCGACGAAATTCCTGAGTCGGCTTCCTCTGGATGTTCACTTTGCTTTGGTGCTGATTCAATAAGGCGTAACGTTTTTAAGTCAACATGCATTGGCGGCTCATCCACAAGTATGCGCTTCACCAAAGACTTTGTTTTTATGGTCTTAGGCTCTGTGGCTGGTTTTAATGTTTTCATGTTTCCAGCATCATCCTCTGGATGTGTTTGTTGGCGTTTAGTTGTCAGCATATTCAATCGCAAGTCACCCACGTCCTTGGGCTTATCATTGCTGCTTTTATCGACAGTTAATATTATGTTTCCATGGTTTGTCTGAAAACATTTGCAATAGCTCACATTACGTTCTGGACCAAGTTTTCGTTATACTTACCAATACTAAAGAAGCTAGAAAAAAAGCGAATTTGTCGAGGGATCCTTTCCATCCATGACATCGGCCAGAGAAGCGTGACCATTTTTTGAGCTGCATACGTTTAATATTTCTGTTCCCAAATCGCTTAGAATGAAGTTTTGTCGTTCGTGTGCTGCTTCTAAAATGGGCGCCCAACTTACAAGCCGGTCCGGTCCCCTTTATATTAATTATATGTATGCACATTTGTTTGTCCAACACTGACACTTCGAGTGTATGTATTCTTTTGGCAGTCAGTGTATCACTATTGATTATAATATATGCAGCGAACTAAGCAAATTTTTGCTTATGCCAAAATACCATTTTTCCGAGTTTTTTGTTTTCACAACTTAAACAATATTCATGTCGAGACTTGGAGCACAAAAGAGAATGAGACGAGAGTGTTAGAAAAAAAAGCGCAGTGATGTAGAGCAGTGAAGATAGATAGATGAAAAGAACACATCCTTGGAGACGCGTCATTTTACTTAGTTGTGGCTAAGATGGCTCCCAATCAATCGCTGGGCATTGTTTCTGCCCCTCAGCTCCCGGAGAGAACTATCACGGGATGCGACGCGGCTGCAGAGTCAGCCATTATACATTATTATTCATGAGCGGATGCGGATATTGAAAAGTTTCACTTGGTTGTTGCTGCGTCTATCTTCATTTCAATTTTTACGCCGTTGTCCTTGTTGTCGTCATCTTCATCTGCTGCCTTTTTTCTTCTCCTTTTCGTTTTCAATTTTTTTTAATGTTGCGTGTGTTGCTTGGAAATTTGATTTGTGCACGTTTCTTGTTTTGTATTTCCGTTTATCAACATTTCATTTTTTTCATTTCTTATTCGTCAGTTTCTTTTGCAAAAAGTTTTAGCCGCAATACAAATAAATATATAAAAAAAATAATCAAGATTTGCTGTTTTTCGTGGCTTTGATTCTTTTACAACTCTATTGTTAATATTTTTTCTCCTCTTTCTGTCTTCTTGTGTTGCTGCCCTGTGGCGGACAGGGAAAATTTTGTTCAAATTAAATTAAATTCAATCAGGCAAATTTAAAGCGGAATTGACATTAAACCTGGCCAAGGCGCGACTGTCCGCTGCAATCAGATTGATTCAATTTAGTTGGCCGTATTCATTTCAATAGATTGTGGTCGACAAAAAAGGGTCCAAGGAAAAGGATGTTAGACTTTTCAAGTTTCAGGCTCAACTTGGATTTAAATTTCCATTAGGGCCACTTAGACTTGCATCTCTGTAACCCAAGTCATGTGCAATATAATTCTCTTTGTTCTGTTATGGAGTGGTCCAGTTTCAGTTCTTATTTTGAGAAGTGTCGTTAATTAATAATTATATATTTACACCTACAGATTGTGGAAGTAATTTCAATACTGAGTTTAACAGAACTCGTCCTTCTTAGACTTTGTGTGAGCATTCCCAAACAACCGAGTCAACTGAAGCTAGCAGGCAATTTCAAGGAGTGCTTTCAATTTTTATTTCCCATTTTTTAAATTTATATTCTGTTGATGTATTTATGTTTATTATTTTCCCTCCTGAATTGAAATATCGCATACAAGCAAGTTATTTATGGGCTCGTTTACACCTTTGTTGTTGTTGTGATGTGACAAATCCACCAAAGCATTGGTTGAAACAAACTTTCGTTTTGTATTTTGGACAAGTGTCGTTCCGTTCTATGGAATGTTTAAAGCATTTGGGCTTGATTTGCGCCCCTGGCTATAGCTGACATGCAAACTTTCGAATCAAAGTCCTTGAACGCCAAATTGGATTAATAGAAAAGTGACCCAATGTCAGATGTTAGCCAGCTAAAACTTTTCCTACAATTTCCACTCAATTAAGAGCTGCATATTTGCTCAAGCAAGGCTCACAATAGAAAACTTTGCTTCTATGTCCTGCATTCAAGCGGATACAAATTTTTGGGTCCGGACCTTCCCTCCACCAGAAGTTTGAAAAATGGGTTGAAAGTCTATTACGAGCTCAGATATGCATTATCTTCGAAGTGAAGAACCGAAAATAAAAATGAGAATAGATAGTATGAATAAATCCTGATACATTAGATAAAACGATATCTTCCCCATTAGGTAGGACAAAGTAGCCGAATGTATATATATAATTGAATTTAATATCTAAAAGTTTGCATTTTGAGTATTAAATATCGACAAAGCTTTAACGACCCTAAACAGACCCTGAAGATTGAAATGCCAAACCGCAGTAAACAGAGTTGCCACATTGATATGTTGACGTTGGCAGAGACTTAATAAGGGATTGTGTCCAAGGCGAGACAGACTCACGAACGAATGTACCCGGTACGGCTTGGCTGGGTCCTTCTACAAAGGATGAAATATATGACCACACACTCAACTTCTGATTGTCAAATCTGGTTACGATATCTTTATTAAAAAACGGCGTTCGTAAAGTCGAGCGCGGACAACTTTGGGATACCCTGTACCTCTAGTTTGAAATAAAATCTGGTATATTGCTTAAAAGCATTAAAGACATTTGATTGCCAAATAAGGTTCCTTCATAAAAAACATAAAACAGAAGAATCTTTAAGCAACAATTTTTTTTTTTCGATTTTTTGGAAGATCGGCCCATGGGAGATATATGATATAGTCAACCGATTTTTATCAAATTTAGTACAGTAATTGGGAACTTTTTTTTAATTTTTTCCACGATTGTAGAAAGATCTAAAAAAAAACTGAATACAGGAACTAAGTATACAGTTTTGAAATATTGGTTGTCGAATTCTATTTCAACGATTAACTCAAAAAAAATTTGCAAAAATTATAAATTAAATAATAAGTACGGGTATAAGTAAGTTGGCTTAAATTTGCCAATCGATACGTTTGTTTCTTAAATTGCTTAGACGAATTTTAAAAAGTTTTAACGTAATTTGCCTTACGTTTAAATTTCTATCGACTAATACATATATTTTAAAGTTTCATTTTTTTTTAGACCAAAAGCTGTTAATTTTACAACATGTGCACTTACTTTGTTTTATATAATTAAAAAAATATTAAAACTGGTATTAAATATGAAAACAAAGAGCCCCATACCAAAGGCTTTCACCAACTCATATGCTGCGTAACTTTTAGGTTAAAGGATATAGCAGAGAACGAGAATAACAAAGATTAAATTTTTATTAAGCTACGCTTAAGAAGCTAATTGCAAAATTAAAAAGGATTAAAAGGATAACAGCAAAAGGCTTTATAATTATTTACGTGCATTTGTTTGTTTCTGATCTCTGAGGGGCTTAGATATGGTGCTTCCAGCCAAACATAAAATATGGAAAAAATTTCTTTCTAAATAGGGAACCAGCAAAAAGGAATAAAATTTATATACATACATACATATGAAGTTTTAAACGCACTTCGTAAGAATGTTAAAAAGAGGCAGGTGGATTGGAAAGTTTAAGATTGCATTGAATACAGCTGCATTGGAGCCAACCAATCTGTGGCCAGTTCGATTAACTTGTAATTGGCTGAGAAATAAAATGCGGCCAATGTGGCTAAAAAATAGATAACCAATATAAGACCTAAAATGACTGCTATATACTAAGTATATCCATATACTTGTAGGGATGTAACAAAAAAGAGAACAAATATAAAAGTAATCCAGAAACTGTAACTGAAAGCTACCTAATAAGTATATAGGCAACACATTCACACGCCAGACTTATATAGAGTGTACGCCAGAATATATAAAGAGTATATAAAGATCGAACGTGCTTGGGACTGCAGATGGACAAAGAAAGAGTAGCATATAGTATACAAATGCATATGTACTTTAAAAAACATAATTTACTTGGGCAGGCACAAAACAATTTTTCAACTTGACTGGGAAACGAGCTCGGAAATTTCCAAAAACAAACTTTCGTTCATTTTGTGCCAAAAAGAAAAAGGATAAAACTATCCGCTGCAATAGAGGTAATAAGTTTATGTACGTGTGTGTACATTGAGAGCGTCCGTGTGTCATGCATTTGAAACACTTTGGTGTCCTGTGGTTATCTTTTGCCCTCCTGAACCACTTTCCCAAGCTAACCATGTGTTTGTGCGTATCTGTATGGGGATGAAAAATTACAAGTCAGCATTACAATTGAAATATTTCCGACTCACCGGACAGAAATGTGCAATCGAAAATAGTTATCTAACCAATGGAATTTTTGCCCAGAAATATGCAATGACTGCGGCACATCTCCATGACGGCTTTCCAGGCATCCGCGCTGACGGAAAAGGTTCATGGCTGTAGGCAGCCAACTTATCATGTATTCCTGTGCCTCTGCAGTTGACCATGTTGACAGCAGGGTGCAGCAACTAACCTACGAACTAACTAACGTACTAACCATGCGGTCCATACGCGTGCCAATGCATTATATACTCTACAAATATAAAGAGTATAGAGCAGTTTGAGAAAGACCGGCATTGTTCTAAAAAAAGCTTTACTTGAATACAATTTAATTATTGAATTGTAGGGTCCTAGTATAAGTAAGTTATTAGTAAGTAGTAAGTTTATGCAGAAGGCAACGTCGAAAACACCCTATAGCTATCCAAAGTATCAGCAGGGTGACTAGAGAAGTCGATACACCCCTCTCTGTCTGCTTGTCCGTCCGTCTAAATGGCTGTAACAAATTTGATAAAAATCGATTGAGTATATCAAGGACCGATGAGTGCTGGAAAAGAGGGGAGTCCCGGGGGACCGGAGCTATTTGCAGAGTCCCGGTGGAATTACTATTGTAGTATCGTGATTCAATCTAAAAATGTAATGGAGAAGTCAGTACATAGGTTTGGGTTTTTGCAGAGACAATACGAATTAAAAATCGCTGATTATATTTTATTATTTTTTGTTTTGTATTTTTTTTTAAATTGTGTAAAGAGAAGAGCTACTCGAGATGTGGATGTTTTCTTTAATATTTGCTTATTTAAAATTCCTTCGCACTATTACAGTATTAATGCTCACTTCCATTAGTAAGTGGTTGATAGGGGTTGACCCCTAAGCTCCTAAAGCGGTCTTTATGGTAAAGTTGAGGATTGTTTGAACTTTATTTTACCATAAAACATTAGACCGTTATTAATTTTGGAAATTAGGATTGCTCTTGTTATCATTAAAAAGGTGTGGGTGTTGCATTTATATTTGGGATTTCATAAAAAATTAAGTCAGATATATTTTGGTAAAATCGCAAATTTGTTGGTCATCTTGGGTCTTTTGTTAGTGCAGCAGTACAACATAACTCTCTAAACTTTTTTTTAGAGTTTAAAGCATAGACCTATGGCAATATAAGATTTTCGATGTCATAAACCGAATATTGCTATGATTTCAAGAATATTCGATTGTCAATTCGTCCGTCGCCACCAAAATAGTTTCATTTGGGCTTAACAAAACGCTTCCTAAGTCCACAAATCTATTTTTATTTCAATTTTTAAAATTGAATTTACATATCTATTGATCTGTCTGTTTAAATGTCTGTCTCAATATTTATCTCTCTCCTTATTTCTTTTATACTAGCTGTCTTAGTCTGTTTTGTTGTCTTGTTTAAGCAAAACCTGTGTCAGTTAAAATGGAACAATGGTAAGTAGGGTAGCCATATTGACCATTGTATATAAATTTAAACATGGCCGATAGCGTTAAAAAAAATCATAGCATGCTTTTTGGGGCATTTTTTAAACATCAAATGCATTTGAGTAACAACAGAAATTCAGCATAAAGCAGATTATAAATGTATTGTACAGTATTTAAATAAAATTTTAGAATATTTAAAAAAAATACATATAAAAGTTAATAAATTTACCAAATATTTTAATCGTTTACGTAAATAGAAAAAAGTAATTAATATTATAACAGCAGATGTTAGAATATTTTTACAGCAACTATGCGATTTGCTTTATTTATTTTTTTATACAATTATATAAAGTAGAAGTTTATCCTAAATAATTAAAGTTTTGTAGCCAGAGCAACGTAGGCCTTAAATTATATAATGAAAAAGATTAAGCATTAGTCTCGAGGGTAAGCACTTTTGCAACTTGCTAGAATTCGTTAAAACTTTACCGAATTATTCTAGACGAGTCAAAAACAATTTTTTTCTTTTAAAACAATTTACAAATACTCTTTTCATTTTAGAAGTTTTTTAATGATTTAAAAAATTATTATTATTTATCTCAATTACCATTTGTTAGATTTTTTTTATAACAAAAATTTATTTAAAAAAATGTTTCGTAAAAGTGAAAATTTTTTTTTAAAATTTAACTTTTGTTAAAAATTTAATTTTTTTTACATTAATTAAAACGCAATCTTAGACAACTGAGTTGAACTTCTAGGTCTTTTACAAGCAATCCTCAAGATTTTTTTTTATAAGAGTGCACAATTTTTTTTTCTAAAGTTAATTATAATGAAATATTTTAAATATTAATAAATATTGGACTAAGTCGTACTCTGCAGTCTGCCGTCACATCGAGAGCAGTTCATGAAGTCGCTAAAAACCATCATCACTTATTTTTCAGGCAGAGTTTTGGGGATTGCTTTATCAAGAATGCATGCTGTTGGAGGTTCCGTCCTTTAGTGAATTCATAAATTGCAGAAATAGGTGTGTTTTGTTTCCGGAATGCATAATCATATGCAGAATGTTGCATGAGGTATTTCTTGAGCAAACTATATCTGAAAGAAATGATTGCAATAAGATACAAGATAGGTCAAAAAGGCAGAAAACGCGTTTCAAAAGATTTCGTCAATTTAATTTTATTAGACGTTTTGGGTCTTAATGGCATGAAATCTCGATTAGTTTCAAAAATACCTAATCTGTGAAATTTTTTGAACAGAAACGGAACCACTATCGTTGTACAAAATTTAGCACCAACTACTGGCTATTCCCTAAATTCAAAAGACAACTCTAGGGACACGGTTTTGAGTAGATTTAAGAGACACCCTATATTTATAAACAACCAAAAACCGATGAATTTTTAAACAAAAATTTTATTTTTTTGACCGATCGTTCCTTTGGGAGCTACGTAATAATATAGTCAAACAACCCTGCTCAGACAGTACTTGTACGGTACAATGGTTGGGTATTCTAAAAAACTTCTGAATGCCAAAATTGGTTCCAATATCTTCACAAACCAACGATACACAATTAATTGTGTATAAAAAAAAGTTTTTTTAGGGTCATATTGAATATATTCAACCGATTATGATCAAATTTGGTACAGTGCTTGTTAACTAAGAAAAACTATTGAGTGCCAAATTTGCTCACGATATCTTAATAAACAAACGTATTATTCATTTAAAACTTTTATTTTTTTTTGGGTCTCGGACGACGCTTTCTGTGAGTATGTTATATGTAATAAGGGATATAATCCGAAAGTTTGGTTACTCAAGGTCTTACCATCTCTGATATCTAGGCGTTCATACGGACAGAGAGACTGACGAACATGGGTACATTGACTTCTCTAGTCACCCTTATCATACTTTGTCTTTATTTGTCTTGCGTCTTTCTGGATGATGAAATCGGCGCCCACAGAGAAGGGTCAGTAGGGGCATTGGTCCCTAGTGGGGTTTTTGTCAAGAACCTTAAATTCTTAAATAACCAAACTTTTGATATTTTGGAGTTTTGTTTTTCAGAATCGCAGCTTTAAATGTATTAATTGGTACTATATTTTATTTATTTTACTATATTAAAATTTATGAATAAGCCTAATTCTATGTACGTCGTGAATAAACAATTATTTCAATATACCTGACTTTTTTTAAATAAACTTGAATTGCCCCTAGTGGCGAAAAATTCTGCGGGCGCCCTTGGATGATGAGGAAACGTTGATAGATTTAAATATGTTACTTCTCACATGCATCACCAAATATTTGGTGTAAAGCATTGAGTCTGAACACGGACCCATGCTAGAGTGGTGGTCATACTGATGATGCTCTTTGGCTATTGAATACATAGATTACATTCAATCAAATGGAATGCCTTTAAACAGATATATAGCTCCTTGATACGGAATTGTATGAGCAAGTAAATCTTACCGAGCATTTATAGATATTATTAGACTGGCAATTGATGAATCGGTGTAGCAAACTCAAAGTATTTTGGGAAAAGTTTTGCAGCATGTGGATACAAGAGCAGGTATGTAACCCGAATTGTTTCTTTGGCAACACTAGTAATATCGCATATTTCATTTTTGCAGCGCTTAGTTTCCGATGCTTGGGAGGCCATATAAATAGCAGTAGCTGCCACTGATGCAGGTTGACTTCCATGCACAATGTTCATTTCAACTGCCTTCTTAGCTATATGGTTGGCAGCTCGCTCCACCATGTTGGGCAGCTCTGCAAAGACGAAGTAAGTCAGAATATTATCTCAATGGTTTACTGTGTTTAGTGTTAGTTACCCAGATTAGCGCAGAAGCGGTACATAAAGTCTGTTGTAGTCGGAAAATCTACTTTAGTATCAAGCTCTTTAAGTACCATTTTATAGTATTTTCCAATTTCATGCTTGCTTAACTTGCTTGCTGCAGATATTTCCTTAAAGGTGCGAGGCTCACCTTCCTGACAACAAGCAATATACAAGCAAGCAGATGCCAAGCCATCAAAGCATCGACTCTTATGATTTTTGACATCATGTACCTGCGGAAGATATAGTATATTTTAATTGCATTATTTTATTTCTAATTTTTTCCTCTTACCCACCTGTTTAAATAGATTATGTGCGCGGTCGATTATAGTTTGTGGCAGATTAATACGATCTGCCATAGATGTAATTCCCTTAAGCTCTGAATTAATCGCATGATCTGAGCTGGGTGGTGGACTTCTTTTGCGTCTGCGTTTAACGGGCGCAGTGGCTGGCTTGCGTCTAGTCTGCACGCCGTTATCGCCTGGTGCAAGTCCTTTATCGGGTAAAATTTTATTCAAAGACAAAGAGGGTTGCCTTGTGCGTTTTGCTCCACCATCGCGTGTTCTTGGCAGTCTTCCAACGGTTGGCAAATTCTTTGTGGGATGCTGTTGCGTTTCGGTTTCATCTTGTTTATTATTTTCTGGACCACCCAAATGACTGAGATCGTCACCACTTTTTTTACTAACCGTTCGCGACTTAGAGCACACAGCAATGACACGATCGCTAACTACCAGGTCACATTTCGAGCAGATCAGGTCACCGGCTTCATAATCCTCCATTAGTGGAGATGCAGGGTGCGCATGGCAGCACACTTTGTTGTTGTCGAGACTGCATTTCAATTGGAAATTGCAAATTTATATTAGCATATAGAGAAAGCAATTCCATTATATCATATATTACCGTGCCATTAAAGCTCGTTGCACAAACTTTAGGATTGGTTTCTTTTATCTTTTATTAAAAACTTATAGCGCAGGAAAAAATAAACAATTGATACGCGTTCAATGGTTATCGTAGCTTTGCAAAAAAATTTATCGATGACGGTATAGTTGCGATTTTTGCTGGCAATAAAATAAAACATTGTACACACTGGCTTCAGCTGATTTTGACAATTTTAATTGAATACGAATACTGAATTTAAGAAAAGCCAATATTTGCAATTCTTAACAAAAATGTCTACCCAGCATATTTATTCTGCCAAAAATCTAACAGACCTACAATTAAAGCACCAAGGCAATGGATTGTATGTAATAATTGTTTCTCTAAGGCCATCGTAAGTGCAAAAAAAGTGAGCATTGCGTTTAAGTAGGGAGCATACGACTTTGGGATACCCTGTACCACTAGCTTGCAATAAAATCCGATGTATTGCTTAAAAATATCAAAAGCCTAGGCCTCCTTCATAAACAACCAAAAACAGACGAATTTTTAAGCAAAAATGGTTTTTAACTGATTGGTCCAATTGGAGCTATATGATATAGTCAACCGATTTTGATCAAATTTGGTACAGTGCTTGGAAACTATAAAAGACTTTCGAATGCCAAATTTGGTATATCATCATAAACAAACGAATTATTCATCTAAAACTTTTATTTTTTTTTTTCGAGTTCGTCTGAAACACCCATATGGGAGCTATATAATTTATGATCTCCTATGAAATAATATGTGATCTAATGTGAAAGTTTGGTTACTCTAGCTCTTACCATCTCTGAGATCTAGGCGTTCAAATGGGCAGACGGTCAGACGGGCATGGTTATATCAACTTTTCTAGTTCTCCTGATCATATTTAAGGTAACTTTGGAGTGTCTCCGACAACTCCTTCTGTATGTTACATACATTTTCGGCTTGCACAAATTTAATGTTCCCTTTGTACCATACAGTACAGGGTATAAAAATTAAGCTCTTCTTCTGAATAGACGAATTGCCTTAATCAACATTGCCTTCTTTGGATTATATAGTTTACATTTTTATTTTCTTCGAAAGGGTATGCTTTACTCGTCCTCGCAGTTATGTTGCTCCGGAGGAGTTTTTAGACAATTTTTGAGAAAGTCTATGCAATATTCAAATAAAGGCTCAAAAAACCAAAATATAACAAAAACAAATATGCTAAAAAATCTGGCAAAATAATAATGCGAAACTAAAATCAGAAGATCGAAGTTTCGTTTTCCTTTAAATTCTCCAAAAAATTCTCAGTAGTTAAAAAAAAATGCATTAAAAATAATTGTTTTTTTTTATTTATTTTTACAAATCTCTATTAAACTTTGTCGTTTAGTTTTTTTTTTAACAATATCCTTTTATATATCTAATTAAATTTGAAATAAACAAAATTATAGAAATACCCGGAAAATTTAATTATGCATTTTTTGGTGTTATTTGCACAACATTTTTTTTTCAGCCAACTTAAAAAAAAGAGATCATTAAAAATGTAGTGTATGCTTTAAATTTTGTTGGTATGAATTTATTTTATTTAACATTATTAATGAATATATAAAAAAATGAACTGCACCGGTTTGGTTTGCATAATTAATAATTAAGGAAAAAAATATTTGTAGTATAAAATCAAAATTCTTTATAATTTAATTAATTAATTTATGCATTTTTTTACAAAAATAAAAAAGCTAATAAATATAAATGCAGCGTAAAATCAAATTATTTTATATTTTATGCGTGAGTTTGCATAATTAATAATTAAAGTTAAACATATACATATGTAGCATAAATTCAAAATGCTTCATATTTTAACTAATTAATTCATGTTCATTTTTTTAAGCCAAATCTAAAAAAACTATTAAAAATAAATGTAGCGTAAAATCAAATTGTTTTCTATTTTTTGCATATGGCCCAAATCGTGAGAAATGAAACCAGAGAGAAAAATTTTTTTTTTTAATTTCGTGGGTTCTTGCTCATTTTATGGTTATACGTATACCACAGTGTCGAGCGACATAACTGTCAAAACCAGACGCTCTGTTTACTTCAAGAACTCGAGTCTGTTTTACTGTTACCTCTTTGTGAATCGTAATGGATAAAAATAAAACACTGCACGAAAAGATACGTAATATTGGTCTGATGTAATTGTATTCTTGCTATTTCGTCAAATTTCGATTAAGTGTCACTTTTACAAAGTGTGTATGCGGAATGTTCGGGAAAAATGAAGGTTATTAGCATTTTTAACTAAAAAGAATTCAACCGCTTTTTCACATGTAACGTAACAGTCAAAATTTCTAAAAAGTCTATTTACTTGACATTTCACACGTTGATGATATAGAAAGTCCACATATTTTTCGAGTACTTTTGGTCTATTTTTCAAGAATACTAAAAACTAGTGTTTTCATTGTGCTTTGAGTTTAGAGCCATGAAAAATATGTAACGTAACAGTCATTTTTCTTTCCCAGTCAGATACCATAACTGCAATGGTTTTCTAACCTCAAAAATCATGTTTTATGTTTAGGTTAACCTAAGTAAGGCCCAGAGGAACCAGAATTATTTTTATTATGTAGTTTGCTTCTACATATAAAATCGATATCGCCTCAGTTTTTACGCCATAGCTTCGTTAAACGCGGGCAGTCTGATATTTTTAACAAATACGATCGCCCGAGAACATCAAATAATCAGTTTGGTGAGAAGGGGTTCTGCAAATTGATTTTGCAGAAAATTTCGTCTGTGAAAGTCAAGATGAAGTGCAAAGTGCACATTGGAATCAGAAACAGTAAAATTTGTTCACCACTGCTTTTTATCACAATGAAAAAATCCAGTCAAAAGTTTCCGTGTCAAACAACCTGTCGCACACGAAAGAAACTATCATCCATTACATGTATGTATATATTGCTCTCCGGATTGCCTGAATCGGTTAAAGTATTAAAAATTTGGAGCGATGGACCATCTTCGCAATTTAAGAATAAGTTTATTGCTGCTTTCATTCCGGTTTTTGAAGAAGAATTCGGTATAAAAATTCACTGGAACAACTTTGCAACTTCTCACGGGAAGGGTTGTATCGATGGTATTGGCGCAACGGCTAAAATGATCGTGAGAAAGCACATTTTATCCCGTAAAATTAATTTTGCTTCCTATTTCGTTGCTGCATTTAATTTGAATAAATCCAAAATCGCCATCGAAGAAGTCACTGAAAGTGATTTTCTTGACATAACATAAATCGATATAGCATCAGCTCACCAAATTCAAGTCAAAAATGAAGCAATTATGAGTTTCTGTACTTCACGACAGGGATACGGTTTGTAATTTACGCAGTATCAAATATTGTAAGTTGTACTAAGTGCACCCAATGGTACGAGGGTTTTTCATTACTTCACAATTAACATTGATTATGAATAATAAGATATAAAAAAAAATATGAATAAAAAAGACATAAAAGATCTTAATTAATGTTATTACATGCGAAATAAAACAATACATCTCATTTGCGTGTTGAATTCCACTTCCAATACCACATTCAATCGTACATGTAATGTAACAGTCATTTTGTGTAACGTAACAGCCCTTACATTTTTGCTTCTAAAAAATTGAAAAAATTTTATTTCGGTGTGTTCAATATTTTATCCATTACTTTGATCCTAGAGCTTAAGAATTATGCATTTGACGCTGTGAATAACTTTCTAAAAGAGCAAAGTTTTTAGGAAATGTGAGGCGACTACAAAACCTACTTCCAAATATATGTAACGTAACAGTCATTGTTCATTGTGTTTGCATAATTAATAGTTAAAGTAAATAATATATGCCCAATAAAATCAAAATGCTTTATATTCTCATAAATGAATTTATGATAATTTTTTGTTGCTTTTTTTTAGCCAAATTAAAATAAAATATAAATATAAATGTAGCGTAAAATCAAATTGTATTATATATTTGGAGCATTTTCATATATGAATATAATTTTATTAAATATTATTATTACTGAACAGTACACGTTTTGTCTGCATAATTAATAAATAAAGTAAAAAATATATGTAGCATAAATTTAAAATGCTTCACATAATTAGTTAATTTATGCTATTTTTTTTTTTATTTTTTTAATTATTAAAAATAAATGTAGCGTAAAATCAAATTGTTTTATATTTGGTGCGTATGCATAAGTGAATTTAGTTTTATTAAAAATATTAAAAAAAAGTGCACACGTTGTGCTTGCATAATTAATAATTAAAGTAAAGTTCAATTCCAGCTCATATAAATATTCCACTTTTTACAACAAAATGCAAAGGAGCTTTAGCAAATATTGAGTATACGCCATGTTGGCTGCACATGAGCATGGATTGCACTTAACAGCAGCTGCTGTGGCTAAGTTTTTGTACTAAAAGTTTATTGAAAACGTGTCCTGATAGAATGGCTAAGATATATTCAGCTTCTCTTGAAGTGTAGCTTGCTGGAGCAGTGGCGAGGTTTTAGGTAAGTTTTTGTAGGGTAAGTATTGGGAAAATAGGAATAATTGAATTTTTTTGATTTTGGCACTGGACGCTTCATGAATTCTGCCATGTTAGGGAACTTAGGATATTTGTCTTTTTATATCATTTTTATTTTTTATTGCATTTCTTTATTTATTTTGTTTACTTTTAAATTGTAAATTCTTGCAATTTTCGTCAGAGCGTTATCAACCAGAGTTGTCGCAAAATGAAAGAGTATTTCAGCAATATGAAAAACGCCAAAAACTGGATAACAACTCAAATCAAAAGACAATGGCTCCTTGAAAATAAAAAGGAAAATATCAACTCAATTTTTTATAAACGCTCTTTTTTTTGACATTAGAAAGCAAAGTAAAATCTATGCTTGTCCTTCCAACTTGTGCATAGGGTGATAGCCATTTTGTTACAAAAGTGGATTAATTTTTTGCTGTTTTATTAGTTTGGGATTTATTTTCCGAAGAATCAGTTCGATAGGTATTCATACCCGGATCACCGGAGTAGGTAGTCCATAGCTGGCATTCGCCACCGTCAGTAAAGCACGGAAGGAACTAAACACATTGCCACAATTTGTTGTTGTTTTATTTGTGTGTGTCTGTGTGTTTGTGAGAGAGTGTTAATGTGCGTCTCATTGTCTGTCCATTTAGACGCTTTTTTTATGCTCTGCTTCTACTCTGAGTCCTGTCTCTTTTGGGCATTTATTTGGCCCTTTCACATTGCAATGTAAGAGTCAAGCATTCAAAATTCCAATAATAAACTCAAATTTTCATTGCCTTTATGCTTTTGTGCATATCCTTTGCTCCACTTCTTTTTCATTTTGGTTTTCATTTACGTTTTGTTCTATTAGTGAGATGAAGTGAGGTGAATTTTTTGGTGTGGCTGTTTTAACTTTCGTTTGTTGCCTGGACTGAGAGAGATCCTTGCTAATTGTCTAGAGTTTTAAACCTTGTGCAGAATTTTGATAAAAAATTTATGTGAAAAAAATTGATGGCATGATTTTTTAATTTGTAATGCTTCAGATTTCTTTGAGGTAGTTTATGTGGAACGCCATGGATGGACTTTTAGCAGTTTTGATTAAGTGCCTCGGTATTATATAATAATAATAATAATACCTGAACAGATCGTCCCTTTACAAAAATGAAGTATACGACAGTATCGCAATTAAATAACTTTTACGCACTTGAAATTTAGTGTATGCAATATTTCGGAGATAACTCAAACATAAGATTAATTTTTTATTTTTTAGCAACATTGAGCTTGCTGCTACAAAATGGTGGCGTTGGGATTTGGAAAAAATAGGACTAGTTACATTTGAAACAATAACTTTTACGCACGTCAGTAAAAGCTCATATGGAAAATTTGCATTCAGGACTCATTGCAAAGGGCCAAAAAAAATGTGCTAAAAAATATTCAGACACTTTTTTACTCTGTTTTTGTAGCATCACACAAAGCAAATATGTTTGTGAGTTACAAACACTTTCAACATTGAAACACACATTTTTAGTGCCTTTTTTTTTATTTCCTTTCTTTACGAATCTTTGTTAGGATCTTTACGAATTTGAATGTAGCCTTAAACTTTACGTTCTCATAAAGTTAAAAAAGCACTCTAACCAAACAGAAATAATTAATAATAAACGCCGAATTAATGATATAAATAATTCTATACAAAACAAGTACTATTCGTAATAGTAAATTACATAAATAAACTCTAAGTTTATTGCACTTATCTGCAATAATAAAAAATTAATAATATTCTTATTTAAAATAAAAAAAAATTTAAATATTTTTTAGCCTCAAGGCTTCAAATTACCTTGTTCTTTAGAATTAATTTTAAATCACAATGTTAAATAAATAAATACAAATTTTATTATTAAATCCTTTCGTACTTAAATATTATAATTTCAAATAAGAACTAAAAAGTCGAACAAACTTAAAATTTATATCTTAATCTAAAATTGAGGTCGAAATCTTTTTATTGATACGAACTCTCCAAAAAATATCGCTTTTATGCCTAAAGTAATTTAATTTTTTAATCATTAAAAAATCATTTAATTGAACCATAGTTCATGAAAAAATTTTTTTCAAAACCCTAATAAAAAATTTATTAAAATTATTATAAAAATAATCTTATGAATAAAAACTAAGAGGTTTTTTCGTCTTTTAAGATTATTTTAACTTTTTGATTACAAAATTTAAAAAAGCCCAAACAGGAATTTTGTATGTCTTTTCATTATACCACAAATAATTCCCAAACTTTGAATTCTTCTCAGACAAATTTTAAAGAACCGCCCCTTCAGCAATCTTCGTTTTATTGTTTGTTAGGTTCATATGCATTTTTTTTTAAAAAAATGGCGCTTAAACGGATACATGTCACTTCTTTTTTAAATAAAAAAATACATATGTACATAGTTATGCCAAGTTATTAGCGGATGCATTAGTTGCTGTATTAGTAGTCCAGGTGCGGAGTAATCCCATCCTTAGCGAGGGAATCAGGCAAGATATCGTCTTGAGTTAAATATAGTTTGCAAATTCATCTACTACTTTACATAAAATGTACTTATTTTAAATTCCCTATAACGAGCAAATATAGCAACAAGCAGTTCAAGCAGTCAAATGCAAGCAGAGCCGTATGCGGTATGTAGTATGTATATTCGAAGTACGTTAGTTACGCCACAACTTGATAAATGCAACCCAACTGGGTACGATATAGACAACTAAATGAAACTTGCACTTTGAACTTACCAAACAGCCTTGGACTTGGCAGAAAAGTTGTTCAACCAAAGCGAGAAACTCTCGCTTTCAAACTACCATTACCACGTTTCCACATTTAGCCCCATAATCAAATACTCTGGCAGTTATATGAAGTGTAAATTTCTTTGTTGGACTAACTGAAAACTTCTGCCAAAGTCGGAGGAACTCTGCACTCTTTGCAAACATTAAATTTACCAGGCTTTGTGGGCATGACATAGTGGCACAAACATGCATTAATGGCTTGGGTTGGTTGGTACTTGGGGTCCCCGTATAGGATTTGAATAACTGGCTGTGCGAAAAATGATTAATGTGATTTGAAATTTAAATTTACATTGTGTTCATGATTTGTAAATGAGTTTCTCATTTAATGCCTTGAGTAAACGTACGAAAGGGACATACTGCCGTCAGGAAAACTAAGACCGGATGGTAGCTCTTACATAAACTTGAGTATTTAAGGGCAAAGGAAAAGGAATTAATGATTATAAGATTATAAGAGCCAAAGCACAATGTTAAATGATGCAAACTATAGAAAAATAGCTTAAATGGTTTGGGAGTTACCATTTAAATATTAGCAGTCTTGGTTAGGATGGGATGGGATAGAATGGTGGAAAAAAATGCTTGCTTGAAAGCAGTACCTAAAAACTTGGTACATCATTCCCTATAAAACTTAATTTTCATTAAATATGCAAATTCTGTGCACTGCCAAAGATATTTTTGAAATGCAGCAGTCACGTTGCGTCGACGCTAGCTGAGGTGTAAAGCTAGCCAAACAGCTGGGCGGGAACAGCAGCTCCTCCCTAGGGGTCAGTATTAGAAAATATACGTTAAGGACTTGTGACATTTGTTAAACCAAACTCTTTTTTGGAGTATGCAAATTTGACGAGTTTTGGTAAAAAGAGAAACCCTCTGCTGGGCTAAAATTTGATTTTTTTTTTTTTCAAATTGTAAACTTAAAAATGTAACAAATATAATATAGTTTTTGATAAAGCTTAAAAAAAAAAAATTAAAATTTTGATTATTAGACCTACGTAAGCATCTGAGCTAAAAAAAAGGGTTCAGGTGGGCTATGAAACCCTATCAGCGTAGGGTTAAAAAAAGAGTGGTTGTGGGGATATCCCAGATTCAATCGGTGCAAAACAAAAAAGAAACACTGGAAAAGAGAGCGCAGATCCGAATTGGAAAGCAATTATCTACTCGGCTCAACTCTAACGAAATCATGGTTTCTTCAAGTAGGCTTGTGGCTATTTTACTGCAGCTTATTTTACATGTGATCTCAAGTCTTATAAGTAGCTTAACCCAAGTTAGGTTACTTCTGAAACCTTATCTTCAATATAAGAAAGAACGTTTTTAGTCATATTTATTTGTGAGAGTAAGCAAGAAACCATAATAATAATAAAGAGAGAAGATTGCCACATGTCACAATTTTGTGCCCTATGGAACGTATGGTAATTGTTTTAGGGTTAGGCATAACCAGTTTGATCTAAATGGGCACCCCTTTATATTTAGACGTTTAGTATATTGAGAAAAGTATCCAGCTCTTTTTGAAGGTCTTGAACTTCTAGTAAGTGTGCACCCGAAATTTGTGTCTTCTGTGGTCTAGTGCCTAACCGTTCAGGTGTTCCATAGGCTCTTTATCACAGCAGAATCTGCATGTGTTCAAATCACATATACCTAGTAGCGGATCCACGAGTGTAGTTTTCGGGCTCAAACCCGAAAGTAGCGTCGCAATTCAGATTTTTTTTTAAATGATTGAAGCAGTTAATGCCATTTCATTTTTATACCCTGTACCGTATGGTACTAAGGGTATATTAAGTTTGTGCAAGCCGAAAATGTATGTAACATATAGAAGGAGACGTCGGAGACACCCCAAAGTTACCTAAAATATGATCAGGGTGAATAGAGAAGTCGATATACCCATGTCCGTCTGTCCGTCTGTCCGTCCGTGTGAACGCCTAGATCTCAGAGATGGTAAGAGCTAGAGTTACCAAACTTTCACATTAGATCCCATATTATTCCATAGGAGGCAAGTTTATTTTATTTTTTTGATATCGGGGATAAATTATATAGCTCCCATGGGGGTGTTTGAGACGACCTCGACAAAAAAAGCGTTTTAGATGAATAATTCGTTTGTTTATAAAGATATCGTAACGAAATTTGGTATTCAAAAGTTTTTTATAGTTCAAAATCACTGTACCAAATTTGATCGAAATCGGTTGACTATATCATATAGCTCCCATAGGACCGATCGGCTAAAATAACTTTTTAAAGAAAAATTCGCTATATTTCGTTTTTTAATAAAGATATCGTAGCCAGATTTGGCGTTTGGAAATTTTTTAGAGCACTTAAGCAATGTGCCAAATTTGAACAAAATCGGTTGACTATATCATATAGCTCCCATAGGTCCGATCTTCCAAAAAATCGATTTTTTAACAAAATTTGTTGTGTTTCGTTTGTTTGTTAAGATATTGGGACCAAATTTGACATTCGTGAGTATTTTATAGTTCCTAGCACTGTACCAAATTTAATCCAAATCGTTTGACTAGATCATATAGCTCCCATAGGACCAATCGGTCCAAAAACACGTTTTTTATACAAAATTCGATGTGTTTTGTTTGTTTGTAAAGATATTTGAAATAAATTTGGCACTCATATCTTTTTTAAGGTATTTATGCACTGTGTCAAATTTTATTGAAATCAGTTGACTATATCATATAGCTCCCATAGGAACGATCGGTCAAAAAAAAATTTTTGCTTAAAAATTCTTCTGTTTTTGGTTTTTTGTGGAGAAATCGGACTTTATTACAAGCTAGTGGTACAGGGTATCCTAAAGTCGTCCGCGCCCGACTTTACGTCCGCCATTTTTTGATCTCATGTTTATACCCTGTACCGTATGGTACCAAGGGTATATTAAGTTTGTGCAAGCCGAAAATGTATGTAACATATAGAAGGAGACGTCGGAGACACCCCAAAGTTACCTAAAATATGATCAGGGTGAATAGAGAAGTCGATATACCCATGTCCGTCTGTCCGTCCGTCCGTCTGTCCGTCCGTCCGTCTGTCCGTCCGTGTGAACGCCTAGATCTCAGAGATGGTAAGAGCTAGAGTTACCAAACTTTCACATTAGATCCCATATTATTCTATAGGAGGCAAGTTTATTTTATTTTTTTGATATCGAGGATAAATTATATAGCTCCCATGGGGGTGTTTGAGACGACCTCGACAAAAAAAAAGCGTTTTAGATGAATAATTCGTTTGTTTATGAAGATATCGTAACGAAATTTGGTATTTTTATAGTTCCCAATCACTGTACCAAATTTGATCGAAATCGGTTGACTATATCATATAGCTCCCATAAGACCGATCGGCCAAAATAACTTTTTTAAAGAAAAATTCGCTATATTTCGTTTTTTAATAAAGATATCGTAACCAGATTTGGCGTTTGGAAATTTTTTAGACCACTTAAGCAATGTGCCAAATTTGAACAAAATCGGTTGACTATATCATATAGCTCCCATAGGTCCGATCTTCCAAAAAATCGATTTTTTAACAAAATTTTTTGTGTTTCGTTTGTTTGTTAAGATATTGGGACCAAATTTGACATTCGTTAGTATTTTATAGTTCCTAAGAACTGTACCAAATTTAATCCAAATCGTTTGACTAGATCATATAGCTCCCATAGGACCAATCGGTCCAAAAACACGTTTTTTATACAAAATTCGATGTGTTTTGTTTGTTTGTAAAGATATTTGAAATAAATTTGGCATTCATATCTTTTTTAAGGTATTTAAGCACTGTGTCAAATTTAATTGAAATCGGTGGATTATATCATATAGCTCCCATAGGAACGATCGGTAAAAAAAAATTTTTGCTTAAAAATTCTTCTGTTTTTGGTTTTTTGTGAAGAAATCGGACTTTATTACAAGCTAGTGGTACAGGGTATCCTAAAGTCGTCCGCGCCCGACTTTACGTCCGCCATTTTTTATATTGGTTTAGTTGAGGGTCTATAAAAGGCTTTTCCGCACCCTTTTTGGCGTAAAGTTCCTATCCAACGTATTTAAGTAACCAAAATATTTTAACATAATTTGACATTCAGAATTTAAAAGACTACGAAATTATTTTTTGATTTATAGTGGCATCATCTCCAGATCATCTTTTCGTATTGCACATAGTATACGCATGGTCATTTTTGTGGGAATTATGTTGTCTTTGGGTGTAGGTCTTCTTTTGTGACCCTCTTCAAGGATGCCACTCTGACTCAGTGCAGCGATTAGACTCTCAGCTGGAAAACTACATGAAAAATAAAATAATTCACCTTGAGAGCATGGACTTCAATTCGTTCGTTCACATTGTGATGACGATTTACTGATCTCAATATGCCGTTTGTGCAAATCTGCAATTTCAAGGAATTGAAGCTCTTTGCCGAAATTTATTTCATCTCAAATGGCAAAGCAGATGATGATGACGTTGGTAATGATGTCAATACGAACTCTCACAATAGCGGCGACTCTTTTAATAGCCATTCCAAGAAGAAACAAGACCAATAAATGCCCAGACATCTTTAATTATTTAGGCTGCAGCCTTAAATCCCCAACAAATACTACAACAAAAGTAAATAGCAATAAATTTAATGACAATAACGTGGCATTAACTAATTAATTGTTTTAAGCAAACCGCAAAAACAACAAATAAACAAACTCAACAAACAGGCAGCGACACCAACACAAATAAAAAGTGACAAATTCTTTAGTCAACCACAAAATGGCGAATTTGTCTGCCATTAAAATTTGTCATTTGGTTTTTGTTTAGCTTTTGAACACTGTCGCTACAGTCTTCTCCATTCCCCGCCCACTATATTCTGTCTTTTACAACACTTGAACGTCTCGTTAATAGCTTTGCGTTTTATTTTCATTTTCATTAATTTCCTGTGAAATAGATTGTTGGCAGTGTTTGTTAATTTCTGTATTTGATTTGTGACATGAATAGCAATGGCCGTGAGTCCTGCGCAGATTGACCGAGAGCGAAAGAGACAAATAGTTGACAAGCTTTTCGGAAACTCTTCTCTATCTCTGACATTTCGCTTTGAAAGGATAATTAATTTTATAGTTGATTAATTGGCGCATGATTCGTTGTTTTATAATTTCATTGTAAAATATAAGCTCGATTTTCTGAGTTGTCTGGCTCCAACAAAGTACTCCTTACATCCTATTGCCTGCGTATTTTCCAAGAAGCTTCTTTCTATGAGTGGGAAAACTTTATATGGATTGATGCGACTATCATAGAGAAAAATATGCGCTGGTTGCTGCAACATCAAACACCTGAAGGCGCCTTTTATGAAGTTACTTGGTTGCCCGATCGCAAAATGAATCGAACCAATTTCGCCAACTATACAAGTCTGCGCAATCGCAATATAACATTGACTTCCCATGTGTTGGTTACCCTTGCCACCGTGAAAGATCTCTCGGGCACCTTAGGCTCACGAGTGGCTTTGGCCACTCAGCGTGCCATTGCCTGGATTGAGCGAAACATGCAGTTCCTAGAAGACACGCCAGAGCCGTATGATGTGGCCATTACCGCTTATGCGCTGCAGCTTTGTAACTCACCCATTGCGGAGCACGTTTTTAGCATATTGAGAAGACATGCGCGAACAATAGGCGACTTTATGTATTGGGGTAATAAAGAGTTACCCCAACCACCGCGTAAATTGGAAAATCAAAAGTGGTTCTCACTGCCACGTTTGCCTTATGAGTATGACTCTTTGATTATAGAAACCACGGCATATGCTTTATTGGTTTATGTAGCACGTCGTGAGTTCTTTGTGGATCCTATTGTACGTTGGTTGAACGCGCAGCGTTTAAATGATGGCGGCTGGGCCTCCACACAGGATACCAGCGCAGCTTTGCGTGCATTGGTGGAATATACTGTGCGTTCACGAATTAGGGATGTATCCTCGTTAACCGTTGAAATTGAGGCTTCCTCGCAGGGCGGAAAAACTCAGTCCCTGCACATAGATGATAGCAACTTGGCGCGTTTGCAGAGCATTGAGGTGAGTGGAAATAAGGAGATTATGATGAGGATGTATATAAATTTACTTTAACTGCTTATGTGGCATGTCAAAAGTAAGTTTGGGGGTATAGAAAAGGTTAAATGAGACCCTAACTAAAATTTAAATTTTATAGCTGGGTCAACACGCAAGAGGCTGAGCGCTCAGGCATGGCCGTGCTGGATGTGGCCATACCCACTGGATACTGGACACAACAACAAAAATTGGATAGCTATGTGCTTAGCAATCGCGTGCGCAACTTGCGTCGTGCTAAATATTTGGATCGCAAGATTGTCTTCTATTTTGATTATGTAAGTGGGACATGTTCAAATTTAGTATGTAGTTCTGATCAAATCTTGTATGTGCTTTCACAGTTGGATCAGAAAGATATATGCGTCAACTTTACCATAGAACGTTGGTTCCCAGTAGCAAATATGTCACGTTATTTGCCCGTGCGGGTGTACGATTATTATGCTCCTGGTAAGCATATGAAAACTCTGAGCGAATTATTGATGTTTAACTTTAATCTTTTGCAGAACGCTTCAACGAGTCTATCTTTGATGCCTTACCCACATATCTGCTAAATATTTGCGAGGTTTGCGGCAGTTCACAATGTCCATACTGTTCCATTTACAATATGGGCTGGCGTGCGTCCATGCCTGTTACTTTGTTGTTCTTCAGTGTGTTCATATATTTATTGCGCAGCCGCACGCATCTTGTCCTAAATATGTTACATATGCTTACCTAGAGAAGAAGGAGCAGAATGCAGCCATACCAACATATACGCCCAGCACTGACGCATAATACATTCATCCACTAGAAGCTAGTTAAGACTCGAATTAATGCGAAGCCAATTATTAATTTCTGTATGTGTTTTTTTTAGTTTATTTTTAGTTTTCTTTTATTGTTTCTAACGAAATTGCATTCCGTCCAAAAATGCTGGTCGACATTTTTGTTTAATATTATGTATTGATTGTATTCTCTATTTAAAAGTATGAATGTGTGAAAGTCTAATGACCGCATAATTATTAATCTCGAAATGTACAAATCAAACATCAAAGCAAGTCCCAACAGCAAATCAACTCCAAACTGACGTACCGTCCATTATTAATATTTATATATATATATAACTCAAACAAGAACTTAATGTACACAAAACAAAACGTAGCAAACCTAGTGTAGAACGTTTATGGTATTATGTAATAAGTTGAATGCTCTCTTTTTTTGAAAATTGTTTACCTTTGCAGCGCCTTAAAGCCAGAGCGCTCCTAGAGGGCTTGCGCTTGTTGTAAAGTGAAACCAGAAAGTGTATTTTTTCGATATCATATGCCTTTATAATTTAAAGTTAAATGCGTACTGACACTGCCGTAAAGTAAACAAACATAATCCATCACGTCTTGCGGAAACTCAACAATATGGGCGAAATAGCCTCTAGACAGTCCATAATATCCTTACGCGACTTGGCGCCAGTGAACACAATTTTACCATTGACAAATATAAGCAGCACAATACGTGGTTTGACCATACGATATATAAGTCCTGGAAACACTTCCGGCTCATATGAGCTAAATTGACCGTGTACCTGGTTTAAATTCTCTAAGCGTATGGGAAAACGCAAATCCACAGTGGCCACTATGTTTTGCAACTTGTAGTCCACAAACTTGACGGGAAAACCTAGTTTTTGTAGAATACGTGCAAATTTGCGGGAGCCAATGTTGGCTTCAATCTCATTGCGTGCTCCAGTGCAGATTACTTTTCCTGTGCGAAATATAAGCGCCGTGCAACGTGGAGAATGCATGCGCATAATGACACCATTGAAGCGTTTGGGCGTGTACTCCGAGTTGCGTGTGCGGGAATTTATGCTCGTTAGATCCAGCTCGCAGGCAACAGAGAATGTGGCTACAACGTTTCTTATAAATTATATACAAATTTTTCATGTTAATAACTCTTTATAAAATGCATTATTTACACATGCTTACTGCAATCTCACTTCATGCTGTGCATCTTTTGGTTCAACATATTGAGTAGCAATAGGCTGCTGCGGTTGAATGGCATTGTGTGGATTCACAGGTGTAGCAGTTTTGCCTGAGCTTAGAGAGCCTTCCAAATCCATTTTATTAATTAAATTAAAACTGTCGCTTTTTTAGTGAAAAATATTTCCAACATAACTAATGTTTGTTGTTGGCCTTGTTAATAACAGCGTCCGTCAACTTAGCAGAGGCCCTGTTAAGTAACAGTGTGGCGAATAAATCGTTATACAACACTGTTGCTTGTTGCCCTATAAAATCCATAATGAGTCAAATCTATAATATACACATAGTAGGCGGTTAAGTTTCAGTTAAACGTCCAACACACTGAATTCTCATTATATGTGGTACGTTTCACAAAAATTGAATATATTTTATATTTTTTGTGCGGATTTAATTGTGTTTGTTCGTATTAAAAAAAGTGTAAATTTTCTAACACTTACTCGTGCATCCAATAAGTGTTGCCGCACGGCTTATGTTTTGACAAGTTATTTTGATGTCATACGTAAACAAACGTGTCGTCACAACAAAAGCGCAAGATAAATGTAATGCACAAAGCGTGCACACCACTGACAGTTCGCAACAAAGTGCAGGCATAGCACTTGAAGAAAAATTAAAAGCGAAACGTCAAACAAAAGATAAAAAGATGTCGGCGCACAGTGGTGGTACTGATTGTAGCGCTGTGGTAAAACCACTTTTATCAAATCGTACAGGCGGTTTAAACAAAAATGAAGTAACTAATTTACTCAAAGCAATTACCAAAAGGTAAGTTCAATACGAATTATACATTAAAATTAACTTTTTCCGCATAAATGACGCAGTTGAAAATTGGGGCTTTTGGTGGCAAGTGACTTGCAAAATTAAAAATGGCGACTGCGCTACGGCAGTGACGAAACTTTTTGTTTTGCAAAATTTTAAAGTTTTTATTTTAATCGTTTAAATACTTAAATTTTCAGCGAGCATGACTTTTTCAATGACTTCACAGTTTTACACTGCGTTTGCGGCCTTGGCAGCTGATAAGCTCATGCAAGTCAAGTCTAGTGAGTATAATGATTTTTCAAATGGGCGAATTGTGGGAGTAACTATTTCACCTATTTCTGAAATTGAAATTTCATTCAATTCATTAGTCATGCAGCTAATTTATTATTTTATTTTATTAACAGTATACCAAACGCAAGTGGCCCAATTACACGATGCAACTGCGGTCCTTATACACTTTCTATTATTCAGACTGCCTAAGGTTTCGGCATACGAAATCAAATGGCTGCTGGCCGCACTCAAAATGTTATGTGAGGGAAAAACCAGCGGCACAAACGCTGGTAATAATAATAATGCAGCTGGTGCACAATCCACCAGTTTTGATTACAATGCCGTGGCTAGCCTACTGAAGGGTGCCAAATATCCGGAAAACACGAATAAAAGCTTTATGAGCAGCAGCAGCAGTGATAAAGAATCACCAAAATCAGAAATAAAACATTGACGCTCAGATTTATCGTCAATTATACTCCAGCAGCTACTTACACCTCTGGAGCCGGGCAAAATGACCTGGGTGCCTTTAAGCGAGGATGTCAGCGATTGCACAGTACGCATACACAATTAGTTTAAGCCATTTCCCTAAGAATACTAATATGTCTTCTATATTTCAGGAACAACTGCTGTCTTCGAATGTCCAGAAACAGACCCGTGCCGGTCAGCGTACTCGCTTTAAGGATTTTGTCGCCATTGGAGATAACAATGGACACATTGGTCTTGGCGTTAAGTGCAGCAAAGAAGTGGCAACTGCTATCCGTGGTGCCATTATTTTGGCTAAGCTGTCTGTAGTTCCAGTTCGTCGTGGTTACTGGGGTAACAAGATTGGCAAGCCTCATACTGTGCCATGTAAGGTCACAGGAAAGTCCGGTTCAGTCTCTGTACGTCTGATCCCAGCACCCTGTGGTACTGGCATTGTATCTGCTCCTGTTCCCAAGAAGCTGCACATGATGGCAGGTATTGAAGATTGCTACACGTCTGCCCGTGGCTCAACTGGTACTCTGGGTAACTTTGCTAAGGCCACTTATGCTGCCATTGCCAAGACCTACGCCTATTTGACTCCAGACTTATGGAAGGAAATGCCTCTAGGTTCTACACCATACCAGGCATATTCCGACTTTTTGTCAAAGCCCACGGCCCGTTTGCACGCCGATGCTTAAATATGAGAAGGCTGTTTTTAAAATAAAAACGCTGAACTATACTATGTGTATACATAAATACATATAATTTGTATGTACATATTTAAGTACATGCGCAAACGTCTTTAGCATCAGTCAGCACGTTGTACATAATTTAAGCCAAATTTGTGCACCGTGTTTCATTCATTCTCACCAACAAGTTGTTTTTTTTTTTGTTTATCAAAACTTCACTACTGGAAACTATTTTATTATACATAAAATTCTTTTAAAATACTTGGCAACATTATTTAATTTAAGCTTCTTTCTAAATATTGAACTGCATTTTTTTTCACAATTTTTTAGTGCAAAAACAGACAAGCTGGAAAGAATAGAGTTCGTGGTAAATGCCGTCGGCATATCTCAGCGTATGTTTGGATGGAAAGGTTGCTAGACACTACTATATGTTTATCGTTGGCAAAGATGATTGGCAACATAGTATTTTACTCAAGACGTAACTAACTACATGATACAAGTAAACCAATTCGGTTAAAGGAAAATAGTTAAAACCGCTGATATTATTCCATGCACAAGAAAGTTGATTAATTTATTAACCTTGTCATGCACGCTTCTTGTACATGGTAGGTAGATTGTTTTTGACGATTGTTCTTAATTGTATAGTGCTCAAATAACAAAATTAAATCAAATTTTTAAACGTTTAGTCTCTCCTGCTAGTTTAAATAATATGTTTTAAATATACAACAAATTTTTTATTTAAATCAAAAAGAACTATCGCATTTTAACTATAACATTTTAAAGAAGGCTTTAAAAATAATTGGCCAGTATTTCAATTATTTTTATCTAAAGTCATCTTAAGTATAAACCAAAAGTTGCAAATTTGCATTTCTCCAAAAAAGTCCTACTCAGTCAAACAAATGTCTAAAAATATAGCTCGAACGCTCAAAAATCAAGACCAATAATAATGCAAAATTAAAATCAAGAGATTTAAGTTTTTTTTTTTGTTTTTATTCAAAAAAAATTAGTAGTAGTCCAAAAAAATAGCAACAGAAGTGCATGAAAGGGTTAGAGCCAAAGTTGACTGTTTTTTGATTATTTAAATAATATGGTAACCAAATTTGTTTAAAAAAAATATGTTTCAGAGTTCTTAAGCAACGTACCGCACTTAATTACAATATGATCATACAGGGTATTTTAAAATGGTTCACCGCCGACTTTACGCCGTCTTTTTAACAAATACATTACGTTATGTAAAACAATAACATACTCTTTTGATTTATAATTAAAAAATCATTACATTTGGTTCATACCTGTGCCAAATCAGCCAACAAAATAATACCCAACCGCCAAAAAATGGTCACATCACAAAAGTTAAAAATGGTCAAAAGAAATCATTAGCTCCATAAATTGCAAAGCAAAGCGTTGACTTTAATTTGATATATCGGGCAAGTTGATCCAATGTCAATAAAAAATTGTATGGCCAAAAACAATTACTAGTTTAGATTTACCCCACCTAACCCTTTATACCATTCCATATCTATTTGTTGAAAAATGTCTCTTGAAATAAAAGTCACATTTTTGTAGGGACAATATTTTATTTTAATAATCAAAAAGCGCTGAGCCTACAAAAACGGGATGCGGGAAGCTCAAATGGTAATGAAGATGATGGCAATGAAGAGATTGCAAAGCACAGTCCTAACTTGGTGTTTTGGAACGTTTTGCTAGTCGTTCTTTCCAAGTTGCAGATATTTAGCAGAATTTTCTTGGACCTTAAGCAATTCATTGGATGGGTAAGTTGGCTAAGAGTTATTGACTTAATAAATCAAAACTAATATGTAAATTTTGAAGCTTATCAATGAATTTAAAAAATCAGAAAGTGAGACTGATGCAACTTTAATTCATAATCTACCAAATTATACCCAAAATGGCAATGGAGAGATTGCAGTGAACACTGACGAAGATACGCCTGAAGAGCCTACTTTAATTGTTCATGTCGCCGAATCTGTGGAAGTAAAGTTGGATGGGCCCATTGAACCGCCTCAGCCATAATGTAATATTGCAAAAAAATATTTAAACATATGTAATATTTTTTGTAAGGAAGCAGCCATACCTAAAGTTAACATATATTTTATTTAATTTTACACAAACATCAATGAATTTTTTGACGATGTTATAAGTTCTGCAGTACAACTGTTTTACATCTTATAGCATTTGTATTAATGTAAGTTTGCTGCAGCTTTGATAGGTGGTAAGCCAACTTATGGTTATAATACCTCTGGTCTTAAATAAAAAGAACAACCAAAAATTTTTAAAGTGCTGCAAAATATTTAAAGCATAAGGAATTGATATATTCATATTTTTGTACTTCTACATACTGTCCATAATACTGCTGCAAACCGTCATCGTTGGCTGCCGCTTGTCATCATCGTTCGTTTTTATGTTGTCTCTGTAAATTCGCACCTTTTCGCAGAATAGATCCCAAAAATGTTCCTCCGGCTCGAGATTGAACAGTTTTTTGAAGTATTCATAAACAGCGGTTGAGTCTTTGCGTATCAATTGCGCTTTCTCCTTGAATTCCACCTCATCGGAAACATCCATTTTCCATAACTCCAAGTTGCCCACGTACACTCGCAGGCTTCGTATTAAGTCTACACACTGGGGATTGCGCAGCAGTATTAACTCGTTAAGCTCAATTTTGTTTAATATCTCGAGAATTGCCAAACACGTTTTAGCATTGGCACCACGCAGACCCAAGTATTTACGTAGGAGCCAGCAGAGTTGTATAAAAGCCCACTCCTTGGACAAAGAATAATAAGTTCCAATAAGTTCCTTTATAAAACGTACCGCCTCTTGCTTGGATATGTAATTACGCACTGGCTCAACAATAATGCGTTCCGGCATTGAATTTGGATCGACTTGTCCTGTCTCAAGCTCTAATTTTAACTGGATAGCTTCCCTGCGTTTTTGATTCTTCCAGGCTTGTTCGGCTGCCGGACTTTCAAAGCTGTTAGGCATGTCATAGTACATTTTAATGCCCAAACATTTGGCTGTGGGCAAGTAAAGTATCAGAAGGTCATTATGTATGTTGAGGCGTGTACGTGTTTGCAATGCCGGGGTAGCCGTCGGGTTTTTTATGGTCGGACGCGGTGTCGGAGTGTCCTCTTCTTGGGCTGCGCTTTGCTCTAGCCTTGGCTCCTGCACTTTTGCAGTTTCGATAACTACGCCGATGCTGCTGCTCACTTCCGCATGCTGCAAATCGATTGGCGTCGAATCTTCACCACGCAATGCACTTTCAATTTCATCAATTGCTTTATTGAATTTGCGGCGTTTCATCAAAGTGTCACGTGCAAACTTTGCCTTGTTGCCCTGATAAGGGAATATATCCTGTGCTTTTATATTGGCGTTATCTCCAGTTCCGTAGAAGTAAACATAATACTTCTTGTTGTTGTATTTGGTGATTTTCGCGGGCCATGCCGGATAGCCCCTTAACTTGGCGAACACTAGATCACCAATGTTAAAGGTTTTGCCAGCTTTTTTTTTACCCATATTGATTAGTTAACGAAATGCGATTTACTTGAAAAATTTTTGCGGACCAGTTTTGTGGCGTCTGCTAGCATTCACAAAAAGCTCGCGCTTTTTTGCTTCTTCTTGCTGTGTGAACAGCCAACTATCAACGCATTGATTTGAATGGCAAATGTGACGTTCCCACAGAACTGTGTATGGTTTTTTTTCAAATAGTGAATAATATTAATAGTCAACTAAATGCGATAATATGTATATATATATATGGTTACAAATAGTTTGAAATGAGTTATTAGCCAAAACCTTTAATCGGCATTAATCCAACACTTAAGAAGACTTGTCCAATGACATTTAATATATTGATACATCAATTTCAAGCCAATATTTGACAAATTGTAGCAAATTTACAATAAAATATTGTAGAACAAAGTCATACTAAATAACTGACTTGATAAAACATTAAAAATGTTGACGAGAATCATGATATAAACAAAAATTTATTTACGTAAAGTGTGTTTATGCACAGACTTTTATCCAACACTTGAGGCCTATTAAAAATTAAATATATAAAGTAGTGAGTTCCAAAATTATCATGGCTTTATTGACTTTATACATAAAGTTAAGGCCCAGGTGAAATTCTGTTATGGATATCTGCAAAGTTATACATCAAAAAAATTTAGAATATTAATCCTAAATAAAATTTAACAGATTTTCTTTGAAAAAAATGTACTTAAATTGTACCAAAATATCATAACTAACTTCGGAAACTAAAAATCGTTAACTGAAGGACTTAAAGTCCTAGCATTATTTTGTTTAAGATGCTCAACTATTCTTGCCAACTAACATGACTTTCCTTAGTACAAGGTTTCATATTATAAATATTTATGCCGACTTCAATACTAAAGAACAATTGAGGCAAAAGTTTTCCATGAATCTGGGCTTCAATATTAGAAAACTTTGTTATATTCGCACATAAGTAAGCGTAACACACTCGAAGTTACGATCCACTTAGCCGTTTACTTGTATATTGTATATCGTAATTGACTAGCGCCATCTATTGCCCATTTTGTTTGCTATAATTAAAACTACCATATGTTTTGGTTTTGTCTTGCAGTACTAAATAATGACATTGTCAAAAAACGGAAGTTACTGCACCGTTGACCCAACTATAAGAGATTTGGCCAATCCACTACCTCAGCCTCGTGGAATAGTCTCTTTTCATTTTACCCGCCGAGTAGTGAAGTTGTGCTGTTTAAGTCGTTTTTCAAGTGGTCTTAAAAAGTTAAGTTCTGTTAAAAAAAAATAATAATTTTAAATTTTGTGCAGCAACAAAAAGACAAAATATATATAAAATTTATTCAAAAGTACGCCTTTGAAAAGGCTGAAAATTAAAGGAAAATACGAGGGGTATTCAAAAAGGAAGTTTTCCTAATTTTAAAATGAAGTACAAACCAATTTTTAGGTTACAAAATGAATATTTATTAATTATTTGACTCACAAACTATTTTTCTACATACTCACCTTCGACTTGAATACATTTTTCGTATCTGTTATAGAGTTTATAAAAAATTTCTTTTAAAAAAAACGTGTCCAATTGTGAATTTTTTTTTTTTTTTGTTGGTTGATTTTTTGGAACCTGGTACAACAATCAATGCGGATCGTTACTGCGAAGTTTTAAATAAGCTTAAAAATGCCATCAGACGAAAACGTCCAGGAAAATTATCCAAAAAAAAATCTTACTCTTTCATGATAATGCA
>JBAMAX010002413.1:0-12077 GCA_037043745.1 Chymomyza amoena
AATACATAGATTACATTCAATCAAATGGAATGCCTTTAAACAGATATATAGGTTCTTGATACGGAATTGTATGAGCAAGTAAATCTTACCGAGCATTTATAGATATTATTAGACTGGCAATTGATGAATCGGTGTAGCAAACTCAAAGTATTTTGGGAAAAGTTTTGCAGCATGTGGATACAAGATTTTGTATGTAACCCGAATTGTTTCGTTGGTAACACTAGTAATATCGCTTATTTCATTTTTGCAGCGCTTAGTTTCCGATGCTTGGGAGGCCATATAAATAGCAGTAGCTGCCACTGATACAGGTTGACTTCCATGCACAATGTCCATTTCAACTGCCTTCTTAGCTATATGGTTGGCAGCTCGCTCCACCATGTTGGGCAGCTCTACAAAGACGAAGTAAGTCAGAATATTATCTCAATGGTTTACTGTGTTTAGTGTTAGTTACCCAGATTAGCGCAGAAGCGGTACATAAAGTCTGTTGTAGTCGGAAAATCTACTTTAGTATCAAGCTCTTTAAGTACCATTTTATAGTATTTTCCAATTTCATGCTTGCTTAACTTGCTTGCTGCAGAGATTTCCTTAAATGTGCGAGGCTCACCTTCCTGACAACAAGCAATATACAAGCAAGCAGATGCCAAGCCATCAAAGCATCGACTCTTATGATTTTTGACATCATGTACCTGCGGAAGATATAGTATATTTTAATTCCATTATTTTATTTCTATTTTTTTCCTCTTACCCACCTGTTTGAATAAATTATGTGCGCGGTCGATTATAGTTTGTGGCAGATTAATACGATCTGCCATAGATGTAATTCCCGTAAGTCCTGAACTAATCGCATAATTCTGAGCTGGGTGGTGGACGTCTTTTGCGTGTGCGTTTAACGGGCGCAGTGGCTGGCTTGCGTCTAGTCTGCACGCCGTTATCGCCTGGTGCAAGTCCTTCATCGGGTAAAATTATATTCAAAGACAAAGAGGGTTGCCTTGCGCGTTTTGCTCCACCATCGCGTGTACTTGGCGGTCTTCCAACGGTTGGCAAATTCTTTGTGGGATGCTGTTGCGTTTCGGTTTCATCTTGTTTATTATTTTCTGGACCACCCAAATGACTGAGATCGTCACCACTTTTTTACTAACAGTTCGCGAATTAGAGCACACAGCAATGACACGATCGCTAACTACCAGGTCACATTTCGAGCAGATCAGGTCACCGGCTTGATAATCCTCCATTAGTGGAGATGCAGGGTGCGCATGGCAGCACACTTTGTTGTTTTCGAGACTGCATTTCAATTGGAAATTGCAAATTTATATTAGCATATAGAGAAAGCAATTCCATTAAATCAAATATTACCGTGCCATTAAAGCTCGTTGCACAAACTTTAGGATTGGTTTCTTTTATCTTTTCTTAAAAACTTATAGCGCAGGAAAAAATAAACAATTGACACGCGTTCAATGGTTATCGTAGCTTTGGAAAAAAATTTATCGATGACGGTATAATTGCGATTTTTGCTGGCAATAAAATAAAACATTGTACACACTGGCTTCTTCTGATTTTGACAATTTTAATTGAATACGAATACTGAATTTAAGAAAAGCCAATATTTGCAATTCTTAACAATAATGTCTACCAAGCATATTTATTCTGCCAAAAATCTAACAGACCTACAATTAAAGCACCAAGGCAATGGATTGTACGTAATAATTGTTTCTCTAAGGCCATCGTAAGTGCAAAAAAAGTGAGCATTGCAAAATGTTGACATGAGTATTACTTTTACGTTAGATAAAAGATGGCTTATGTTTAAGTAGAGGGCATACGACTTTACGATACCCTGTACCACAAGCCTGCAATAAAATCCGGTGTATTGCTTAAAAACATCAAAAGCCATAATTACCAAATTAGGTTCCTTCATAAACAACCAAAATTAGACGAATTTTTAAGCAAAAATTTTTTTTGACCGATCGTTCCTATGGGAGCTTTATGATATAGTCAACCGATTTCAATAAAATTTGACACAGTGCTTAAATACCTTAAAAAAGATATGAATACCAAATTTATTTCAAATATCTTTACAAACAAACACAACACATCGAATTTTGTATAAAAAACGTGTTTTTGGACCGATTGGTCCTATGGGAGCTATATGATCTAGTCAAACGATTTGGATTAAATTTAGTACAGTGCTTAGGAACTATAAAATACTCACGAATGTCAAATTTGGTCCCAATATCTTAACAAACAAACGAAACACAACAAATTTTGTTAAAAAATCGATTTTTTGGAAGATCGGACCTATGGGAGCTATATGATATAGTCAACCGATTTTGTTCAAATTTGGCACATTGCTTAAGTGGTCTAAAAAATTTCCAATCACCAAATCTGGTTACGATATCTTTATTAAAAAAAGAAATATAGCGAACTTTTCTTTAAAAAAGTTATTTTGGCCGATCGGTCCTATGGGAGCTGTATGATATAGTCAACCGATTTCGATCAAATTCGGTACATTGATTGGGAACTATAAAAAACTTTCGAATACCAAATTTGGTTACGATATCTTCATAAACAAACGAATTATTTATCTAAAACTTATTTTTTTTGTCGAGGTCGTCTCAAACACCCCTATGGGAGCTATATAATTTTGCCCCGATATCAAAAAAATAAAATAAACTTGCCTCCTATGGAATAATAAGGGATCTAATGTGAAAGTTTGGTAACTCTAGCTCTTACCATCTTTGAGATCTAGGCGTTCACACGGACAGAAGGACGGACGGACGGACGGACGGACGGACAGACGGACATGGGTATATCGACTTCTCTATTCACCCTGATCATAGTTTAGGTAACTTTGGGGTGTCTCCGACGTCTCCTTCTATATGTTACATACATTTTCGGCTTGCACAAACTTAATATACCCTTGGTACCATACGGTACAGGGTATAAATATATTAAAAATAAATGTAGCGTAAAATCAAATTGTTTTAAATATTGTCCATATGCGTAAGTAAATTTAGTTGTATTAAGAAAATTAATTAATAAAATAAAAACTGAACTGCGCAGATTTTGTTTGCATAATTAATAATTAAAGTAAAATTCAATTGTAGCGCATATAAATATTCCACTTTTTACAACAAAATGCAAAGCAGCTTTAGCAAATATTGAGTATACGCCATGTTGGCTGCACATGAGCATGGATTGCACTTAACAGCAGCTGCTGTGGCTAAGTTTTTTTACTAAAAGTTTATTGAAAACGTGTCCTGATAGAATGACTAAGATATATTCAGCTTCTCTTGAAGTTGAGCTTGCTGGAGCAGTTGCGAGGTTTTAGGTAAGTTCTTGTAGGATAAGTATTGGGAAAATAGGAATAATTAAATTTTTTTGACTTTGGCACTGGACGTTTCATGAATTCTATCATGTTAGCGAACTTAGGATATGAGTGCAGCATATGAATCATTATCATTTTTATTTTTTATTGCATTTCTTTATTTATTTTGTTTGCCTTTAAATTGTAAATCCTTGCAATTTTCGTCAACCAGAGTTGTCGCAAAATGAAAGAGTATTTCAGAAATATAAAAAACGCCAAAAACTGGATAACAACTCAAATAAAAAGACAAAGACAACTTGAAAATAAAAGGGAAAATAACAACTAAATTTTTTCTAAACGCTCTTTTTTTTGACATTAGAAAACAAAGTAAAATCTATGCTTATCCTTCCAACTAGTGCATAGGGTGACAGCCATTTTGTTACAAAAGTGGATTAATTTTTTGCTGTTTTATTTGTTTGGGATTTATTTTCCGAAGAATCAGTTCGATAGGTATTCATACCCGGATCACCGGAGTAGGTAGTTCAAAGCTGGCAATCGCCACGGTCAGTAATACATTGAAGGAACTAAACACATTGCCACAATTTGTTGTTGTTTTATTTGTGTGTGTCTGTGTGTTTGTGAGAGAGTGTTAATGTGCGTCTCATTGTCTGTCCATTTAGACGCTTATTTTATGCGCTGCTTCTACTCTGAGTCCTGTCTTTTTTGGGCATTTATTTGGCTTTTACATATTGCAATGTCAGAGTGAAGCATTCAAAATTCCAGTAATAAACTTAAATTTTCATTGCCTTTATGCTTTTGTGCATATCTTTTCTCCACTACTTCTTTTTGTACTTCATTTACGTTTTGTTCTGTTATTAAGATGAAGTGAGGTAAAATTTTGGGTGTGGCTGTTTCAACTTTCGTTTGTTGCCTGGACTGAGAAAGATCCTTGCTAATTGTCTAGAGTTTTAAGCCTTGTGCAGAATTTTGATAAAAAATTTATGTGAAAAAAATTGATGGCATGATTTTTTAATTTGTAATGCTTCAGATTTCTTTGAGGTAGTTTATGTGGAACGCCATGGATGGACTTTTAGCAGTTTTGATTAAGTGCCTCGGTATTATATAATAATAATAATAATACCTGAACAGATCGTCCCTTTACAAAAATGAAGTATACGACAGTATCGCAATTAGCTAACTTTTACGCTCTTGAAATTTAGTGTATGCAATATTTCGGAGATAAACCAAACATAAGATTCAATTTTTATTTTTTAGCAACATTGAGCTTGCTGCTACAAAATGGTAGCGTTGGGAGTTGGAAAAAATAGGACTAGTTACATTTCAAACAATAACTTTTACGCACGTCAGTAAAAGCTCATATGGAAAATTTGCATTCAGGACTCATTGCAAAGGGCCAAAAAATGTGCTAAAATATTCAGACACTTTTTTACTCTGTTTTTGTAGCATCACAAAAAGCAAATATGTTTGTGAGTTACAAACACTTGCAACATTGAAACACACATTGTTGGTGCCTAGTTCTCTACTTGTTTTTATTTCCTTTTAGGATCTTTACGAATCTTTGTTAGGATCTTTACGAATTTGATTGAAGCCTTAAACTTTACGTTCTCATAAAGTTAAAAAAGCCTTCTAACCAAACAGAAATAATTAATAATAAACGCCGAATTAATGATATAAATAATTCTATACAAAACAAGTACTATTCGTAATAGTAAATTACATAAATAAACTCTAAGTTTATTGCACTTATCTGCAATAATAAAAAATTAATAATATTCTTATTTAAAATAAAAAAAAATTTAAATATTTTTTAGCCTCAAGGCTTCAAATTACCTTGTTCTATAGAATTAATTTTAAATCACAATGTTAAATAAATAAATACAAATTTTAATATTTAATCCTTTCGTACTTAAATATTATAATTTCAAATAAGAATTAAAAAGTCGAATAGACTTAAAATTTATATCTTAATCAAAAATTGAGGTCGAAATCTTTTTATTGATACGAACTCTCCAAAAAATAACGATTTTATGCCTAAAGTAATTTAATTTTTTAATCATTAAAAGATCATTTAATTGAACTATAGTTCATGAAAAATTTTTTTTCAAAACCCTAATAAAAAATTTATTAAAATTATTATAAAAATAATCTTATGAATAAAAACTAATAGGTTTTTTCGTCTTTTAAAATTATTTTAACTTTATGATTACAAAATTTAAAAAGGCCCAAACAGGAATTTTGTATGTCTTTTCATTATACCACAAATAATTCCCAAACTTTGAATTCTTCGCAGAAAAATTTTAAAGAACCGCCCCTTCAGCAATCTTCGTTTTATTGTTTGTTAGGTTCAGATGCATTTTTTTAAAGAAAATGGCGCTTAAACGGATACATGTCACTTCTTGTTTAAATAAAAAAGTACATACATAGTTATGCCAAGTACATAATTAGCGGATGCATTATTTGCTGTAAGAGTAGTCCAGGAGGGAATCAGGCAAGATATCGTCTTGAGTTAAATATAGTTTGCAAATTATGCTACTACTTTACATAAAATGTATTTGTTTTAAATTCCCTAATACATTCCATAACCATATAACGAGTAAATATAGCAACAAGCAGTTCAAGCAGTCAAATGCAAGCAGAGCCGTAAGCGGTATGTAGTATATATATTAGAAGTACGTTAGTTACGCCACAACTTGATAAATGCAACCCAACTGGGTACGATATAGACAACTAAATGAAACTTGCACTTTGAACTTACCAAACAGCCTTGGACTTGGCAGAAAAGTTGTTCAACCAAAGCGAGAAACTTCTCGCTTTCAAACTACCATTACCACGTTTCCACATTTAGCCCCATAATCAAATACTCTGGCAGTTATATGAAGTGTAAATTTCTTTGTTGGACTAACTGAAAACTTACGCCAAAGTCGGAGGAACTCTGCACTCTTTGCAAACATTAAATTTACCAGGCTTTGTGGGCATGACATAGTGGCACAAACATGCATTAATGGCTTGGGTTGGTTGGTACTTGGGGTCCCCGTATAGGATTTGAATAACTGGCTGTGCGAAAAATGATTAATGTGATTTGAAATTTAAATTTACATTGTGTTCATGATTTGTAAATGAGTTTCTCATTTAATGCCTTGAGTAAACGTACGAAAGGGACATACTGCCGTCAGGAAAACTAAGACCGGATGGTAGCTCTTACATAAACTTGAGCATTTAAGGGCAGAGGAAAAGGAATTAATGATTATAAGATTATAAGAGCCAAAGCACAATGTTAAATGATGCAAACTATAGAAAAATAGCTTAAATGGTTTGGGAGTTACCATTTAAACATTAGCAGTCTTGGTTAGGATGGGATGGGATAGAATGGTGGAAAAAAATGCTTGCTTGAAAGCAGTACCTAAAAACTTGGTACATCATTCCCTATAAAACTTAATATTCATTAAATATGCAAATTCTGTGCACTGTCAAAGATATTTTTGAAATGCAGCAGTCACGTTGCGTCGATGCCAGCTGAGGTGTAAAGCTAGCCAAACAGCTGGGCGGGAACAGCAGCTCCTCCCTAGGGGTCAGTATTAGAAAATATACGTTAAGGACTTGTGACATTTGTTAAACCAAACTCTTTTTTGGAGTATGCAAATTTGACGAGTTCTGGTAAAAAGAGAAACCCTCTGCTGCGGTAAAATTTGATTTTTTTTTTTAAATTGTAAGCTTAAAAATGTAACAAATATAATATAGTTTTTGATGAAGCTTCAAAAAAATAATTAAAATTTTGATTATTAGACCTACGTAATCTACGCATCTGAGCTAAAAAAAGGGTTCAGGTGGGCTATGAAACCCTATCAGCGTAGGGTTAAAAAAAGAGTGGTTGTGGGGATATCCCAGATTCAATCGGTGCAAAACAAAAAAGAAACACTGGAGAAGAGAGCGCAGATCCGAATTGGAAAGCAATTATCTACTCGGCTCAACTCTAACGAAATCATGGTTTCTTCAAGTAGGCTTGTGGCTATTTTACTGCAGCTTATTTTACATGTGATCTCAAGTCTTATAAGTAGCTCAACCCAAGTTAGGTTACTTCTGAAACCTTATCTTCAATATAAGAAAGAACGTTTTTAGTCATATTTATTTGTGAGAGTAAGCAAGAAACCATAATAATAATAAAGAGAGAAGATTGTCACATGTCACAATTTTGTGCCCTATGGAACGTATGGTAATTGTTTTAGGGTTAGGCATAACCAGTTTGATCTAAATGGGCACCCCTTTATATTTAGACGTTTAGTATATTGAGAAAAGTATCCAGCTCTTTTTGAAGGTCTTGAACTTCTAGTAAGTGTGCACCCGAAATTTGTGTCTTCTGTGGTCTAGTGCCTAACCGTTCAGGTGTTCCATAGGCTCTTTATCACAGCAGAATCTGCATGTGTTCAAATCACATATACCTAGTAGCGGATCCACGAGTGTGGTTTTCGGGCTCAAACCCGAAAGTAGCGTCGCAATTCAGATTTTTTTTTAAATGATTGAAGCAGTTAATGCCATTTCATTTTTTGATCTCATGTTTATACCCTGTACCGTATGGTACCAAGGGTATATTAAGTTTGTGCAAGCCGAAAATGTATGTAACATATAGAAGGAGACGTCGGAGACACCCCAAAGTTACCTAAAATATGATCAGGGTGAATAGAGAAGTCGATATACCCATGTCCGTCTGTCCGTCCGTCCGTCTGTCCGTCCGTCCGTCTGTCCGTCCGTCCGTCTGTCCGTCCGTCCGTCTGTCCGTCCGTGTGAACGCCTAGATCTCAGAGATGGTAAGAGCTAGAGTTACCAAACTTTCACATTAGATCCCATATTATTCTATAGGAGGCAAGTTTATTTTATTTTTTTGATATCGGGGATAAATTATATAGCTCCCATGGGGGTGTTTGAGACGACCTCAACAAAAAAAAACGTTTTAGATGAATAATTCGTTTGTTTATAAAGATATCGTAACGAAATTTGGTATTTTTTATAGTTCCCAATCACTGTACCAAATTTGATCGAAATCGGTTGACTATATCATATAGCTCCCATAAGACCGATCGGCCAAAATAACTTTTTTAAAGAAAAATTCGCTATATTTCGTTTTTTAATAAAGATATCCTAACCAGATTTGGCGTTTGGAAATTTTTTAGACCACTTAAGCAATGTGCCAAATTTGAACAAAATCGGTTGACTATATCATATAGCTCCCATAGGTCCGATCTTCCAAAAAATCGATTTTTTAACAAAATTTTTTGTGTTTCGTTTGTTTGTTAAGATATTGGGACCAAATTTGACATTCGTTAGTATTTTATAGTTCCTAAGCACTGTACCAAATTTAATCCAAATCGTTTGACTAGATCATATAGCTCCCATAGGACCAATCGGTCCAAAAACACGTTTTTTATACAAAATTCGATGTGCTTTGTTTGTTTGTAAAGATATTTGAAATAAATTTGGCATTCATATCTTTTTTAAGGTATTTAAGCACTGTGTCAAATTTTATTGAAATCGGTGGATTATATCATATAGCTCCCATAGGAACGATCGGTCAAAAAAAATTTTTGCTTAAAAATTCTTCTGTTTTTGGTTTTTTGTGAAGAAATCGGACTTTATTACAAGCTAGTGGTACAGGGTATCCTAAAGTCGGGCGCGGACGACTTTAGTCCGATTTCTTCACAAAAAACCAAAAACAGAAGAATTTTTAAGCAAAAATTTTTTTTTGACCGATCGTTCCTTACTTACGTTACTTGGTTGCCCGATCGCAAAATGAATCGAACCAATTTCGCCAACTATACAAGTCTGCGCAATCGCAATATAACATTGACTTCCCATGTGTTGGTTACCCTTGCCACCGTGAAAGATCTCTCGGGCACCTTAGGCTCACAAGTGGCTTTGGCCACTCAGCGTGCCATTGCCTGGATTGAGCGAAACATGCAGTTCCTAGAAGACACGCCAGAGCCGTATGATGTGGCCATTACCGCTTATGCGCTGCAGCTTTGTAACTCACCCATTGCGGAGCACGTTTTTAGCATATTGAGAAGACATGCGCGAACAATAGGCGACTTTATGTATTGGGGTAATAAAGACCAACCACCGCGTAAATTGGAAAATCAAAAGTGGTTCTCACTGCCACGTTTGCCTTATGAGTATGACTCTTTGAATATAGAAACCACGGCATATGCTTTATTGGTTTATGTAGCACGTCGTGAGTTCTTTGTGGATCCTATTGTACGTTGGTTGAACGCGCAGCGTTTAAATGATGGCGGCTGGGCCTCCACACAGGATACCAGCGCAGCTTTGCGTGCATTGGTGGAATATACTGTGCGTTCACGAATCAGGGATGTATCCTCGTTAACCGTTGAAATTGAGGCTTCCTCGCAGGGCGGAAAAACTCAGTCCCTGCACATAGATGATAGCAACTTGGCGCGTTTGCAGAGCATTGAGGTGAGTGGAAATAAGGAGATTATGATGAGGATGTATATAAATTTACTTTAACTGCTTATACATAGATACCCGATGCCTGGGGCACTATCAAGGTATAGGCCAAAGGAGCTGGCTATGCCATACTTCAAATGCATGTTCAATACAATGTGGATATTGAAAAGTTCCAAACTAAGCCGCCTGTACCTGCGTTCGGATTGCACACCAAAGCAATTTTCCATGGCCGCAATCAGTCGCATATTTCTTATGTGGCATGTCAAAAGTAAGTTTGGGGGTATAGAAAAGGTTAAATGAGACCCTAACTAAAATTTAAATTTTATAGCTGGGTCAACACGCAAGAGGCTGAGCGCTCAGGCATGGCCGTGCTGGATGTGGCCATACCCACTGGATACTGGATACAACAACAAAAATTGGATAGCTATGTGCTTAGCAATCGCGTGCGCAACTTGCGTCGTGCTAAATATTTGGATCGCAAGATTGTCTTCTATTTTGATTATGTAAGTGGGATATGTTCAAATTTAGTATGTAGTTCTGATCAAATTTTGTATGTGCTTTCACAGTTGGATCAGGAAGATACTATATGCGTCAGCTTTACCATAGAACGTTGGTTCCCAGTAGCAAATATGTCACGTTATTTGCCCGTGCGGGTGTACGATTATTATGCTCCTGGTAAGTATATGAAAACTCTGAGCGAATTATTGATGTTTAACTTTAATCTTTTGCAGAACGCTTCAACGAGTCTATCTTTGATGCCTTACCCACATATCTGCTAAATATTTGCGAGGTTTGCGGCAGTTCACAATGTCCATACTGTTCCATTTACAATATGGGCTGGCGTGCGTCCATGCCTGTTACTTTGTTGTTCTTCAGTGTGTTCATATATTTATTGCGCAGCCGCACGCATCTTGTCCTAAATATGTTACATATGCTTACCTAGAGAAGAAGGAGCAGAATGCAGCCATACCAACATATACGCCCAGCACTCACGCATAATACATTCATCCACTAGAAGCTAGTTAAGACTCGAATTAATGCGAAGCCAATTATTAATTTCTGTATGTGTTTTTTTTAGTTTATTTTTAGTTTTCTTTTATTGTTTCTAACGAAATTGCATTCCGTCCAAAAATGCTGGTCGACATTTTTGTTTAATATTATGTATTGATTGTATTCTCTATTTAAAAGTATGAATGTGTGTAAGTCTAATGACCGCATAATTATTAATCTCGAAATGTACAAATCAAACATCAAAGCAAGTCCCTACAGCAAATCAACTCCAAACTGACGTACCGTCCATTATTAATATTTATATATATATATAACTCAAACAAGAACTTAATGTACACAAAACAAAACGTAGCAAACCTAGTGTAGAACGTTTATGGTATTATGTAATAAGTTGAATGCTCTCTTTTTTTGAAAATTGTTTACCTTTGCAGCGCCTTAAAGCCAGAGCGCTCCTAGAGGGCTTGCGCTTGTTGTAAAGTGAAACCAGAAAGTGTATTTTTTCGATATCATATGCCTTTATAATTTAAAGTTAAATGCGTACTGACACTGCCGTAAAGTAAACAAACATAATCCATCACGTCTTGTGGAAACTCAACAATATGGGCGAAATAGCCTCTAGACAGTCCATAATATCCTTACGCGACTTGGCGCCAGTGAACACAATTTTACCATTGACAAATATAAGCAGCACAATACGTGGTTTGACCATACGATATATAAGTCCTGGAAACACTTCCGGCTCATATGAGCTAAATTGACCGTGTACCTGGTTTAAATTCTCTAAGCGTATGGGAAAACGCAAATCCACAGTGGCCACTATGTTTTGCAACTTGTAGTCCACAAACTTGACGGGAAAACCTAGTTTTTGTAGAATGCGTGCAAACTTGCGGGAGCCAATGTTGGCTTCAATCTCATTGCGTGCTCCAGTGCAGATTACTTTTCCTGTGCGAAATATAAGCGCCGTGCAACGTGGAGAATGCATGCGCATAATGACACCATTGAAGCGTTTGGGCGTGTACTCCGAGTTGCGTGTGCGGGAATTTATGCTCGTTAGATCCAGCTCGCAGGCAACAGAGAATGTGGCTACAACGTTTCTTATAAATTATATACAAATTTTTCATGTTAATAACTTTATAAAATGCATATTTACACATGCTTACTGCAATCTCACTTCATGCTGTGCATCTTTTGGTTCAACATATTGAGTAGCAATAGGCTGCTGCGGTTGAATGGCATTGTGTGGATTCACAGGTGTAGCAGTTTTGCCTGAGCTTAGAGATTCTTCCAAATCCAT
>JBAMAX010002414.1:0-19074 GCA_037043745.1 Chymomyza amoena
TACAATTCCAGTATTTTGTATACCAAAACGAGTAGATCTTGAAGTCATGTAGCAGTACGAAGTGTCGAGCTCTGCTGTGCAATGATGAGTTTTATTATCCAAGAGTTGATATGCACCGTCTTTTAGATTTCAGAGCTGTTGAATAATATAAGAAAATTATTTAATAAGATTTTATATCAATATTATAAAATGCTTTGACATATAAACTTATTGAACCAAGTTTAGACATATGGTAAATAAGCCGCTATAACACATGAGTGTATTTTTTTTTTGCATTATACACACTTGGTTGTGTGAAAATGATTGACGACCGTCCACGTAGAGGTAGACCCAAAACCTTCGAAAACGCTGAATTTGAGGTATTGCTCGATGAGGACTCGCGCCAAACGCAAGAAGAGCTTGCTTCATCATTAGGAGTTATCCGCCAAGCCATTTCATAGCGATTGCATGCGTTGGAAATGATTTAAAACCAAGGAACTTGGGTGCCTTATGATTTGAAGTCAAGCGACGTGGAGCTTCGTTTTTTCGCCTGTGAACAACTGCTCCAGCGACAAAGAAGGAAGTGTTTTTTTCATCGTATCGTGACAAGTGATGAAAAATGAATTCATTACAGCAACCCAAAGAGGAAAAAATCTTGGGGACTACCCGGTCATGCTTCTACATCATTGGCTCGGCCGAATATTCCCTCTTCAAATGATATGCTGTGCATTTGGTGGGACGAAGTCGGTGTTATTTATTATGAGCTATTGAAGCCGAGCGAAATCATCACGGGGAAACGGTATCGAACTCAATTGATGCGATTGAGCCACAATACGAGCAGAGGCAGGAAAAAGTGATTCTATTGCATGACAACGCTCGGCCTAACGTTGCCAATCCTGTTAAAACCAACTTGGGATCGCTCAAATGGTAAGTCCTTCCCCACCCGCCATATTACCCAGATATTGCACCGTCCGATTAATACAAATGGTCTGGCTGATCAGCAGTTCCAATCATATGAAGATATTCGCAAAATTGCTTAATTCGTGGATAGCCTCAAAAGACAAACACTTCTACCGTCAAGGTATTCGAGCTCTGCCAGAAAAATGGAAGGAATGTAGTTAGTGATGGGCAATACTTTGAAAGAGCCATTGGTAACCATTTATTTTACAATAAAGTTACATTTTCATCATTTATATTCTGTTGCGATTTATACGCATCTTTAGAACTCACAGGCTGATGCCAATCAGTGGCTTTGTTGAAAGTTAATTCGCCTTCTTGGTTTCAGTGGTATATCTTCAATTTTTTTTCTTTTTTTCATTGCAGTAGACCTTGTGCGTCATCTTCAGCAGCCTCCAAAACATGTAAATAATTGCAAACAAGTATAAAGATGATGAGGCGTAAAGGGGGGCTTTTGTTTCTGCAAATATTTATTGGATGAATTCAAAATGCAAACAATGAAACGTTAATTTCGAGTTTCGAGTGGCATACAACAATAATAGCAACGTGATCACCACAACAAGACTGGGTGCAATCGAGCAATGAATCGGTGAATCAGTGAACTGCACTGGACAATGGTGTGCAAAAGAATGACATTGCTTCCTTCAGTTTTGCATGTGGCAGAGAGTCCTGCTCTCCAGTTAATGAATACTTGGCACTATGCGTTCTGGTCCAGTGCATTACTTTTATTTATTCGCTTCGTTTGTATTCAGATGCATAATATCCTTAGCCTGTTTACGTATCCCGCTTTTGGTGGTGTGCGTGCCACAATTCTATTGCAGTATGATATGCTTGAATCAACAGCAACTCTTGTTTGTCTTTTTATGAAAGGAAAATTCTTTTCCATTTCAATAGGATGCATATAAATATCGTGACATATGCCTAGCCGAGGTCTGTCAGACAAAAAAGTCTCAATTGCTTACTAGAATGCATACAGAAATCGTGCCATATGCCTATCCGAAGTATCTCCTCAGACAATTAACACCTAAATTGTTTACTCCAGTGCTTTCATTATAGATTTGCTCGTTTATCCATTATGATTTTCGTAACATGATGCATGTATAATATTTTGGAGCTGAAATTAGGTGTTGCCTATTAGTCGGTTGTAAAGATATTTTATGGATTGCACTTACCTGCAGTACTCAGTTTTAGGCTTACCAAGTACCTACTGAGTACCCCCACATAACGAAAAGATGGCAATCCTCGAAGGGAAAAGCCCATCAAAAATTTAGTATAACCCAATCTGTATGTTCAACAAAAAGAACGCCTGAAAAAAGAAAAATAACATTTGGATTAATTTTATTTCAATCCTATTCCTATAAGTAATGTTAAAGAAACCCAACAAAAAAATCTAAGACCTGTATATTTATACGGAAAACTGTATGGTTTAGTGCATATAAATATTCAAAATGACTTCAGCCTTTTTTTTATGTATACTACCTCTTCGAGTTAGAAGTCCTATCAAGAGTAGACCCTGTCAGCAGCGGATAGCATCTTCTTAGTAAATACAGATCCCATCAATTGAAAATACAACGTTTTATTAAACATTTTCGGAGTATCGATGGGTTTGATACATTAAAACTTCGACATTATTCTGATGGATTACCTGATCACGATTACAAAACTCTGCTGCTTCAATTCACGCTCTGCAATCATAAAGTATCCAATGCTGAATTACTACTGACTACAAGCTTGATGGAAAGTATATTGGACATGATACCGTTTGCACAGTCACAATTCCAGAATCACAACCCTCAGAATAAATGACAACATCACGATAACTAACTTCACACGTGTTTCGTTTTAGCGCTTATCACAGAACACCCCGAGCTCTGAACCGTTCTATTAGTGAGCCCTGAGAGGGGCTGCATTTTAGAAATTTCTTTGGCAATGCACACAATGTGCACATTTAATGAGCAAGTTGTGCAATTTTTTTTTTTTTAATACTTACTCTTAACGACTTTGTCCCTGCAGTTCAAGGTTTAATGCTGAAGTGCTGACCATAATAATGTGTGCAGCCCAGAGAATAGCAAAATCGAGGTACCAAAGTATCGCATGGAGCTGACCTTTTGTCGTTTGCATTTGCTTCATCCTGCAGTACCCGTTTAGATCCAGTGTTGAGCATCCTTCTTGTTGGAATGGTTGTGCAATTAGAGAGCAAAGCTACGACAGGGTTGCCATCTGTTGGTTGGATGTGGTCTGATAATTGTAGCCTGCAATTATAAACCGGTTTTTAAGTATCTGAAAAAACAAGATGAAAAATAAATAGTTTTCAATTGATTAGAATAAGCAATTATAACTAAACCCAAACGCAGGAACGTCATACAACCAAATAATTTTTTGTTAAATGCATTGTAAGCTGTATATAATGGAAAAGTCGAAGGATAAGAATCTGAAGTAAAGCTGCTTCCAAGTTACTTACAGAGCAGTGAAGCATGTTATGACAAAGTTTTTCCATTTCGGAGTTTTTTCAAAAGCCGTCAATAAATCTAAATTCCATTGCTATCAGACTGATAGGGTATTCCTAATTGATGCATAACATGCCGTGTTATAAAAAAGGGCTTCGCTCTAAAAAAAGCAAATAAGACCAGTCGAGTTAAAGCCATATATAAAACTGACATGCTCGTCAAATGCCGAATGGTCCAAAAGGCAATATACTGACAAGCAGACACCCTATAGTAAACTGGCAACATGTTGATAGCTGACACATGCCAGGATGCTGTCATGCTGGTAAATATTACCTTAAGGGATTTACTTAAATGACAAACTAAGGGGAAAAAAACTTTTCGTAATGAAGCCCTCGTATTGGTAAACTTTCTATCATTATGTGGTCCAGCTGATCACAACTAAAATAAAACTTCATTATTACTTTTTGTTTTGTTGTCATTTTTTTCACGTTGTTCTGTAGTTTGGCTATATTCACTTCGCGTTAAATGAGCCAGGATGCTGTCATGGCTGTCCTTAAGGGGATTTGAACTTAAATGACAATTTTCCGTAATGTGGAATAAAATTGATTAACTTGTTCGTAATGAAGCTCCATCGTAGTGGTAAACATTACGAAGTCATTATGTGGCTCCAGCTGAATCACAATCTCCAAAAACGCGGTCTTATCGGCAGTAGCCACTTCAGGTGCTTGTATGTACTTTTAATTTACATTTAATGTATCCTTCTTGCTACCAGCATTAGTATTTAGATTGTTGCCGTTCAGTTTCGGTGGTGTTCTAGTAGGACTCTGGCTGTCCGCTATATTCAATTCCGCGCCATTCTAACTGATTATTCAATTTTTTATTGGCAAATTAAGCCAATTTGACTAACTAAAATTCAAACTGGCGTACGTGTGACTATCACAACACCTTTATAATTGACGTAACTGCCATCCCGTAAGAACAATTAGCTTATTAAATTGGCAGCTTTTGCTAAATAACAGCTGTCTGCATCGATAACAATGTTAGAGCAATATTACGATACATGTTTTTATCTGGCTTTCATTCCTCGCATGAACAAGTCTAAAGCCAATAAACGACAGGTACTGGACAACAATTCGGCATGTAGCCACTTGAGGTGCTTGGTTAGCTAAAGTGCCCGAATATCAGGTTGACAAACAAGTCTTGCGTTAAATGAATTTACATTTAATTGTATCCGTTGCTTCGCTCACCGGCATTGAGCTATTTTAGATTGTTGCACGTGTCAGTTTCGGTGGTTGTTTTAGTCGGAATCGTGAGTTGTAGCGTCGCAAACATGGAGCAAAATAAAGAGAAAATACCGCAGCTTTTACAGTACTACTACGATACAGGCAAAATGCATCTCATGCTGCCAATAAAATTTCGTGCAGCTTATGGACCCGATACACTTTCCATTTCTACCGCACAACGATGGAACACTTAAGTCTCAATTGTGCAACGTAATTGAAAATTCGAAACTGGCGTACGTGTCGAATAAGCACAACACCTTTATAATTGACGAAGAGCTGCCATAGCCTCAAACTTTCCAGTAAGAACAATTACGTTTAACTCAGTTGGCAGCTTGTTGCAAAATAACATTATTGACCGTTGCAAAATGATGACGAATGTTCAAGCAATTTTATCGATACATTTTTGACTGTTTTCTGGCGTGCATGGTCACTCGCATGAACAGTGGGTCTAAAGACAAGTAAAGACAAACGGTGGACAAACTGAATGGACAGAGCAAGCTTTGGAGTCTTCTGGGAATGCTGGATTCGGACTATGAGGTGCTCCCCTATGGCCAAACGCTCAATTCGGACCTGTACTGCCAACATACTGATTGCTGCAACAATGAGGATTTGATCAACAGAGCGCCGAATTGTCTTCCATCATGGTCAACGCCAGGCCACACATCGTTGGCGCACGCAGCCAGAACGCTCCGGGAGCTCGGAAGGGAGGCTCATGTTTCGCATCAACCGTATCGTCCGGATTCGCACCAAGCTGATTACCACCTATTTCTGTCCATGACGAACGCGCTCGGTAATCGGAATTTGTCCACAAGAGAGTCCGGAAACTTGAGCTCTCCGAGTTTTTGACAATAGGGAAGCGAGCTTCTACTAAGAGGGGCGTTACGAAGCAGGCATCTAGGTGGGAACTCGTCATCGAACAAAACGGCGCCCATCCGAGGCAATCGCATTATTATACGGCAATTGGATGAACAATTGACACTTCAATAAAACCGGCGATAGACTCCATATCTTGCTCAAAAATGGGAACAAGCGCCGTCAACTATGGACGTTGGCAAGTTGCGCATCAGCAAAACGCCCGGCCAAAGACTAATGTTCGCTCCACTCACACAAGCTGTGCTCGAAATAAACCCCGAAGAAAAAATACCATGAGCATGTATTGACGCTTCACTGGTTACGAAGCAAACTCTAGGTGTCTTCTCACATGGCGCCCACCGAGGCATCCAAGGCGACTTCCAGGGGCTCCAACCGAAAATGAACAATTGTACTTGGAGGGGCGCATTACTCAAAAACTGGAATGTCGCCCCGTAGCGGACAATTGCTATATGAAGCTTAAACTGGAGTCTATTCGCAAGGCATATGAGCCAGAAAGGCGCGTACAACCACTTGACATGCTTGTACAAAACTATAAGCCTGTTAAGGATCATGCACATAATGTACGTATTAAATTGCTCTATTTCATTGCAAGTTCTTATGCGGGTTTACTTATTGTATTTTACAGATTGAGTATCGGGAACGTAAAAAAGCTGAAGGTAGAAAGGGTCGTGATGATAAGAATGCTGTTATGGACATGCTTTTTCATGCGTTTGAAAAACATCAATATTACAACATTAAGGATCTGGTCAAAATTACCAATCAGCCAATAAGTTATTTGAAAGAAATTCTTAAAGAGGTATGTGACTATAATATGAAGAATCCCCATAAAAACATGTGGGAACTCAAAAAGGAATATCGTCACTACAAGACTGAAGAGAAAAAAGAGGACGAAAACAAATCAGAGGGTAGCGATTCCGAGTAAAATAGATTAAATGAGCAAAACAATTCTTCATTGCAACACACGCCATCATACAATATCTAAATACAAGCTCGAAAATTTTAAATAATTTTATTCGTACATTTGCTTATAATAAAAAACAAATATGAGCTTTGCAAAACAGTTTGTAAACATAATTTCTCTTATATACATCAGGTTATAGTTCACGGTCTAACCATTGTCTTGAAATCAAAAGTTTACATATGTACTTAAAAAGTTGAAAAAAAAGTTTAGACGATTTTGTACATTACGAGATCAGCTACTTGATTTTAGTACTATCAGCTCAAATAGATTTCCAAAAACTTTATGGTTCCGTGTCCAATACAACTCAAATTAAAAAAAATTAATTTAAAATAAAAAACGTCAACTTAAAATTGAAATAAATCAAAAAGTAAAAAGAAACTTCAAAAGTGGGAACACATATCGAATAAACGTGACTATTTATTAACATATTGTTTGGGATCAATGTTAATAAAAGTTAATGGACTATTTTAGAATACCCGGTTTTTTATTCAAATTTTAAAGCATAGATTAAAAAGATTATGGTTTAATTTTAAAAGGTAATATTTTGACTATAATTTTTTTATTAGCTTAAAAAAAATAATTTTGTTATTTGTAGTATTCCAAAAAATGTATAAATACAAAAATAGATTTGGTCATTCGATACGCATTGTTCCAAAAATTATTAAGGAAATCGAGCTTATATAATACTGGTTTAGCTTTGTTCTTTACATTATAAAATAATACGATTGACCTTGGTCACGCGCTTATAAAGTAAAAATATGGTATTCAATCATAAAAAAAATAATTGGCTTAAAATAAAGATATTGCTTATAATAATGGCTTAAAAGGATCACTGTGTTACCCTTGCTGAGGCTTTTGTTGACTGATATTTCTAGGAAGCATTAAGTTGTTATAACCCAATAATGTTTCTTTAACAAATTCAAAGCATTAACATTACGTTACGTAGAAGACAAACGGCGTTCTAAAATATTATATTTTGACTGCTTTAATTTTGATGTGTCCAGTTTTAAAAATTATATTTTTCTTTTTTAACCCCAATAAGTCTTTAAGATCTTCAAGGACTTTTTAGCTTCGACATGCCAAATTTTTTTTTGTGTTTTTTTGCAGGTAAATTTGCAATATTGCCGTTGTGACTATATTCTAATCTTCACGTCAAACCTCGATGAAGAAATGCAAGAGTCAATGAGTTAGACTTTTGACTCATGCACAAAGTAGTTGAGGTGGGTGTAATTTTTTAATTTTTAAGTAGGACTGGGAAATATTCCTTGTCTTTGAACTCTTAAGCTGTAAAGAACAACGGATTAGAAAATTCGAAAAGTTTGTAAAATAGCCTACAGACATTGAACGGCGCTTGGACATTATCTACAAATACATATATAAGAGCCGTGCATATTCACCTATTTAAAAGTGAAATATTTTCTTGATATGATTACCAATTTTATCTTTGTACTAACTTTTTTTTGTAAATGGGCTCTGCATTTTATGCAATAACCGAACTAGCCAGTGACAATAGTGCCCTTGGCAGTCTCTGTGCAGGTACTAGCCGCATAAATTGGTTTGTGTGAATTCATGCAGGGATCTGTTACACAGCGCTAAGAAAAACTACTGTCACAAATACGATGACGTAGACTCTTGAAGCGACGATATTCCTGAGTCGGCTTCCTCTGGACGTTCACTTTGCTTTGGCACTGGTTCTATAAGGCGTACCGTTTTTAAGTCAACATGCATTGGCGGCTCATCCACAAGGTTGCGCTTCACTGAAGAATTTGGTTTTATGGTCTTAGACTCTGTGGCTGGTTTTAATGTTTTCGTGTGTCCAACATCATCCCATTGATGTGTTTCTTGGCGTTTAGTTGTCAGCAAGATTCATTCGCAAGTCACCCACGTCCTTGGGCTTATCATTGCTACTTTTATCGACAGTTAATGATATGTTTCCATGGTTTGTCTGAAAACATTTACAGTAGCTCACATTACGTTCTGGACCAAGTTTTCGTTATACTTATCAATAATAAAGAAACAAGAAAAAAAACGCGCCTTTGTCAAGGAATCCTTTCCATCCATGACATCGGCCAGAGACGCTTGACCATTTTATGAGCTGCACACTTTTAATATTTCTGTTTCCAAATCGCTTATATTGAAGTTTTGTCGTTCGTGTGCTGCTTCTAAAATGGGCGCCCAACTTACAAGCGGTCCGGTCCCCTTTATATTAATTATATGTATGCACATTTGTTTGTCCAACACTGACACTTTGAGTGTTTGTACTTTTTTGGCAGTCAGTGTATCAATATTGATTATAATATATGCAGCGAACTAAGCAAGTTGTTGCTTATGCCAAAATACCATTTTTCCGAGTTTTTTGCTTTCACAACTTAAACAATATTCATGTCGAGACTTGGAGCACAAAAGAGAATGAGACGAGAGTGTTAGAAAAAAAAGCGCAGTGATGTAGAGCAGTGAAGATAGATAGATGAAGAGAACACATCCTTGGAGACGCGTCATTTTACTTAGTTGTGGCTAAGATGGCTCCCAATCAATCGCTGGGCATTGCTTCAGCCCCTCAGCTCCCGGAGAGAACTATCGCGGGATGCGACGCGGCTGCAGAGTCAGCCATTATAAATTATTATTCATGAGCGGATGCGTATATTGAAAAGTTTCACTTGGTTGTTGCTGCGTCTATCTTCATTTCAATTTTTACGCCGTTGTCCTTGTTGTCGTCATCTTCATCTGCTGCCTTTCTTTCTTCTCCTTTTCGTTTTCAATTTTTTTTTAATGTTGCGTGTGTTGCTTGGAAATTTGATTTGTGCACGTTTCTTGTTTTGTATTTCCGTTTATCAACATTTCATTTTTTTCATTTCTTATTCGTCAGTTTCTTTTGCAAAAAGTTTTAGCCGCAATACAAATAAATATATAAAAAAAATAATAAAGATTTGCTGTTTTTCGTGGCTTTGATTCTTTGACAACTCTATTGTTAATATTTTTTCTCCTCTCTCTGTCTTCTTGTGTTGCTGCCCTGTGGCGGACAGGGAAAATTTTGTTCAAATTAAATTAAATTCAATCAGGCAAATTTAAAGCGGAATTGACATTAAACCTGGCCAAGGCGCGACTGTCCGCTGCAATCAGATTGATTCAATTTAGTTGGCCGTATTCATTTCAATAGATTGTGGTCGACAAAAAAGGGTCCAAGGAAAAGGATGTTAGACTTTTCAAGTTTCAGGCTCAACTTGGATTTAAATTTCCAATCGGGCCACTTAAACTTGCATCTCTGTAACCCAAGTCATGTGCAATATAATTCTCTTTGTTCTTTTATGGAGTGGTCCAGTTTCAGTTTGTATTTTGGGAAGTGTCGTTAATTAATCATTAAATATTTACACCTACGGATTGTGGAAGTAATTTCAATACTGGGTTTAAGAGAACTCCTCTTTCTTGGACTTGGTGTGAGTATTCCCCAAATATCCGAGTCAACTGAAGGTAGCAGGCAATTTCACAGAGTGCTTTCAATTTTTATTTCCCAATTTTTAAATTTATATTCTGTTGATGTTTTTCTTTTTCTGTTTATTATTTTCCCTCCTGAATTGAAATATCGCATCCAAGCAAGTTATTTATGGGCTCGTTTACACCTTTGTTGTTGTTGTGATATGACAAATCCACCAAAGCATTGATTGAAACAAACTTTCGTTTTGTATTTTGGACAAGTGTCGTTCCGTTCTATGGAATGTTTAAAGCATTTGGGCTTGATTTGCGCCCCTGGCTATAGCTGACATGCAAACTTTTGAATCAAAGTCCTTGAACGCCAAATTGGATTAATAGAAAAGTGACCCAATGTCTGATGTTAGCCAACTTAAACTTTTCCTACAATTTCCACTCAATTAAGAGCCGCATATTTGCTCAAGCAAGGCTCACAATAGAAAACTTTGCTTCTATGTCCTGCATTCAAGCGGATACAAATTTTCGGGTCCGGACATTCCCTCCACTAGAAGTTTGAAAAATGTTTTGAGAGTCTATTACGAGCTCAGATATGCATAATCTTCGAAGTGAAGAACCGAAAATAAAAATGAGAATAGATAGTATGAATAAATCCTGATACATTAGATAAAACGATATCTTCCCCATTAAGTAGGACAAAGTAGCCGAATGTATATACAGTACCCTGCAAAAGTTTGGGGTCAGTTGAAAAATCTCATGTTTTTTGTATTTGTCGCCTTATTTGTCGGTCTTGGACCGTTTTATTTTAAATTATACATTGAAAAAACATTATATATAAATGAACCACAAATAATATTCGCCAAAAATTGCGATTTTTCTTCGAAAAAAAAAAGAAGAATGAAAAACATCAAATCAGGTGGTTTTCATCAATATGGTTTCCTTTAGATTTGATGATGGCTGCACAGACTCTCGGCATTCGTTCGACTAATTTTTGAACGTTTGAACTTGTATTTGTTCCCAAGCCCTCTTCAGACACTCCCACAGGTGATTCGCGCTAGTTGGACGTAGTTTTCGCACCTCTCTATCCAGTTCATCCCACAACAGCTCAATGGGATTCGCGTCCGGCGACTGGGGTGGCCATTCCATGATTTTGAGTGCCCCAGCTGTTTCTTTGGATTTTAAGTAGTTAGTACACAATTTTGACGTGTGTTTAGAATCGTTGTTTTGCTGATATACAAATCCTTCTCCTATCAATCTGGTACCCGACGGAATAGAGTTGTACTGAAGTATTTTGTGATACTATTCTTTTCGCATAATACCGTCGATTTTCACCAAATCGCCAACTCTGTCGTAGCAAAAACAACCCCACACCATCACTGAACCACCTCCGAACTTCACTGTGGGCTTCACACATTCAGGTTTGTGCCGTTCACCATGCTGTCTGCGGCAGTACGCTCGCCGTTTACTCCCGAAAATTTCAAATTTGGACTCATCCGTCCAGAGCACTTTTTTCCATTCGTCAATCGACCATTTAACGTGTATTTTGGCCCAATTAAGTCTTTTGCGAATATTTTGTAGCCGCAGTAATGGTTTTTTGGCAGCAACTCGACCATACAATCCGATTTTATGCAATCGACGTGTCACTGTTGTGTCGGAGATTGGGTTCGGCAACGATTCATTGATATCAGCTCTGATATCTGGCACTGTTTTAAATCGAGAACGCTTGCTTATCATTTGTATCAGCCGATCATCACTTTCTGTGGTCTTTCTGGGTCGACCCGTTCGATTTTTGTCTGCATAACATCCAGTTTCAGCGTGTCTTTTCAAGGTTGTGAAGACTCCATTCTGTGAAACGCCCACTATTTTTGCTATTTGTCGCTGGGAATGGCCAGTTTTATGTAAAATAACGATTTGAGCACGCTTTTCTTTCGATATTTGTTGTGTACTAACTACTTAAAATCCAAAGAAACAGCTGGGGCACTCAAAATCATGGAATGGCCACCCCAGTCGCCGGACGCGAATCCCATTGAGCTGTTGTGGGATGAACTGGATAGAGAGGTGCGAAAACTACGTCCAACTAGCGCGAATCACCTGTGGGAGTGTCTGAAGAGGGCTTGGGAACAAATACAAGTTCAAACGCTTCAAAATTAGTCGAACGAATGCCGAGAGTCTGTGCAGCCATCATCAAATCTAAAGGAAACCATATTGATGAAAACCACCTGATTTGATGTTTTTCATTCTTCTTTCTTTTTTCGAAGAAAAATCGCAATTTTTGGCGAATATTATTTGTAGTTCATTTATATATAATGTTTTTTCAATGTATCATTTAAAATAAACGGTCCAAGACCGACAAATAAGGCGACAAATACAAAAAACATGAGATTTTTCAACTGACCCCAAACTTTTGCAGGGTACTGTATATAATTGAATTTAATATCTAAAAGTTTGCATTTTGAGTATTAAATATCGACAAAGCTTTAACGACCCTAAACAGACCCTGAAGATTGAAATGCCAAACCGCAGTAAACAGAGTTGCCACATTGATATATTGACGTTGGCAGAGACTTTATAAGGGATTGTGTCCAAGGCGAGACAGACTCACGAACGAATGTACCCGGTACGGCTTGGCTGCGTCCTTCTACAAAGGATGAAATATATGACCACACACTCAACTTCTGATTGTCAAATCTGGTTACGATATCTTTATTAAAAACGGCGTAATGTGTCGAGCGCGGATAACTTTGGGATAATTGCAATTTGGTTAGTCAACCGATTTTGTTCAAATTTGGCACATTGCTTAAGTGGTCTAAAAAATTTCCAAACGCCGAATCTGGTTAGGATATCTTTATTAAAAAGCGAAATATAGCCAATTTTTCTTTAAAAAAGTTATTTTGGCCGATAGGTCCTATGGGAGCTTTATGATATAGTCAACCGATTTTGATCAAATTTGGTACAGTGATTGGGAACTATAAAAAACTTTCGAATACCAAATTTCGTTACGATATCTTCATAAACAAACGAATTATTCATCTAAAACGCTTTTTTTTTTCGAGGTCGTCTCAAACACCCCCATGGGAGCTATATAATTTATCCCCGATATCAAAAAAATAAAATAAACTTGCCTCCTACGGAATAATATGGGATCTAATGTGAAAGTTTGGCAACTCTAGCTCTTACCATCTCTGAGATCTAGGCGTTCACACGGACGGACAGACGGACGGACAGACGGACAGACGGACAGACGGACATGGGTATATCGACTTCTCTATTCACCCTGATCATATTTTAGGTAATTTTGGGGTGTCTCCGACGTCTCCTTCTATATGTTACATACATTTTCGGCTTGCACAAACTTAATATACCCTTGGACCATACGGTACAGGGTATAAAAACGGCGTTCGTAAAGTCAAGCGCGAACGACTTTGGGATACCCTGTACCTCTAGTTTGCAATAAAATCCGGTATATTGCTTAAAAGCATTAAAGACATTTGATTGCCAAATAAGGTCCCTTCATAAAAAACATAAAACAGAAGAATCTTTAAGCAACAATTTTTTTTTTTTCGATTTTTTGGAAGATCGGCCTTATGGGAGATATATGATATAGTCAACATATCCTACTAAAATTTGGTACAGTCCTAAAGTACTCTAAATATATTATCTCTATTAACAAATGAAAAATAACAAATTTTTTATAAAAAACGTTATTTTGTCCGATAGCTCCCATTGACCGTGCTATATTATATAACATGGCCAACCGACTTTTATCAAATTTAGTACAGTAATTGGGAACTTTTTTTTTAATTTTTTCCACGATTGTAGAAAGATCTAAAAAAAAATGAATTCTGGAACTAAGTATACAGTTTTGAAATATTGGTTGTCGAATTCTATTTCAACGATTAACTCAAAAAAAATTTGCAAAAATTATAAATTAAATAATAAGTACGGGCTTAAATTTGCCAATCGATACGTTTGTTTCTTAAATTGCTTAGACGAATTTTAAAAAGTTTTAACGTAATTTTCCTTACGTTTAAATTTCTATCGACTAATACATATATTTTAAAGTTTCATTTTTTTTAGACCAAAAGCTGTTAATTGTACAACATGTGCACTTACTTTGTTTTATATAATTAAAAAAATGGCGGACGTAAAGTCGGGCGCGGACGACTTTAGGATACCCTGTACCACTAGCTTGTAATAAAGTCCGATTTCTTCACAAAAAACCAAAAACAGAAGAATTTTTAAGCAAAAATTTTTTTTTTGACCGATCGTTCCTATGGGAGCTATATGATATAGTCAACCGATTTCAATAAAATTTGACACAGTGCTTAAATACCTTAAAAAGCTATGAATGCCAAATTTATTTCAAATATCTTTACAAACAAACAAAACACATCGAATTTTGTATAAAACTCGTGTTTTTGGACCGAATGGTCCTATGGGAGCTATATGATCTAGTCAAACGATTTGGATCAAATTTGGTACAGTGCTTAGGAACTCTTAAAATACTCACGAATATCAAATTTGCTCCCAATATCTTAACAAACAAACGAAACACAACAAATTTTGTTAAAAATCGATTTTTTGGAAGATCGGACCTATGGGAGCTATATGATATAGTCAACCGATTTTGTTCAAATTTGGCACATTGCTTAAGTGCTCTAAAAAATTTCCAAACGCCAAATCTGGTTAGGATATCTTTATTAAAAACGAAATATAGCGAATTTTTCTTTAAAAAAGTTTTTTTGGCCGATCGGTCCTATGGGAGCTATATGATATAGTCAACCGATTTCGATCAAATTTGGTACAGTGATAGGGAACTATAAAAACTTTCGAATACCAAACTTGGTTACGATATCTTCATAAACAAACGAATTATTCATCTAAAACGCTTTTTTTTGTCGAGGTCGTCTCAAACACCCCCATGGGAGCTATATAATTTATCCCCGATATCAAAAAAATAAAATAAACTTGCCTCCTATCAAATAATATGGGATCTAATGTGAAAGTTTGGTAACTCTAGCCTTACCATCCCTGAGATCTAGGCGTTCACACGGAGGACGGACGGGACGGACAGACGGACGGACAGACGGACAGACGGACATGGGTATTCGACTTCTCTATTCACCCTGATCATATTTTAGGTAACTTTGGGGTGTCTCCGACGTCTCCTTCTATATGTTACATACATTTTCGGCTTGCACAAACTTAATATACCCTTAGTACCATATGGTACAGGGTATAAAAATATTAAAACTGGTACGAAATATGAAAACAAAGAGCCCCATACCAAAGGCTTTCACCAACTCATATGCTGCTTAACTTTTAGGTTAAAGGATATAGCAGAGAACGAGAATAACAAAGATTAAATTTTTATTTAGCTACGCTTAAGAAGCTAATTGCAAAATTAAAAAGGATTAAAAGCATAACAGCAAAAGGCTTTATAATTATTTACGTGCATTTGTTTGTTTTTGATCTCTGAGGGGCTTAAAAATGGAACTTCCAGCCAAGCATAAAATATGGAAAAAATTTCTTTCTTAATAGGGAACCAGCAAAAAGGAATAAAATTTATATACATACATATGAAATTTTAAACGCACTTCGTAAGAATGTTAAAAAGAGGCAGGTGGATTGGAAAGTTAAAGATTGCATTGAATACAGCTGCATTGGAGCCAACCAATCTGTGGCCAGTTCGATTAACTTGTAATTGGCTGAGAAATAAAATGCGGCCAATGTGGCTAAAAAAAAGATAACCAATATAAGGCCTAAAATGGCTGCTATATACTAAGTATATCTATATACTTGTAGGGATGTAACAAAAAAGAGAACAAATATAAAAGTAATCCAGAAACTGTTAGTGAAAGCTACCTGATAAGTATATAGGCAACACATTCACACGCCAGACCTACATATATAGAGTGTACGCCAGAATATATATAGAGTATATAAAGATCGAACGTGCTTGGGACTGCAGATGGACAAAGAAAGAGTAGCATATAGTATACAAATGCATATATACTTTAAAAAACATAATTTAATGGGGCAGGCACAAAACAATTTTTCAACTTGACTGGGAAACGAGCTCGGAAATTTCCAAAAACAAACTTTCGTTCATTTTGTGCCAAAAAGAAAAAGGATAAAACTATCCGCTGCAATAGAGGTAATAAGTTTATGTACGTGTGTGTACATTGAGAGCGTCCGTGTGTCATGCATTTGAAACACTTTGGTGTTCTGCGGTTATCTCTCCTATCCCTCCTGAACCACTTTCCCAAGCTAACCATGTGTTTGTGCGTATCTGTATGGGGATGAAAAATTACAAGTCAGCATTACAATTGAAATATTTCCGACTTACCGGACAGAAATGTGCAATCGAAAATAGTTATCTTGCCAATGGAATTTTTGCCCAGAAATATGCAATGACTGCGGCACATCTCCATGACGGCTTTCCAGGCATCCGCGCTGACGGAAAAGGTTCATGGCTGTAGGCAGCAAATTTATCAAGTAGTCCTGCGCCTAGATAGATGACCCCGTTAACAGCAGGGTGCAGCAGCTGATACCGACATCGAACTAACCATGCGGGCCATACGCATGCCAATGCATTATATACTCTACAAATATAAAGAGTATAGAGCAGTTTGAGAAAGACCGGCATTGTTCTAAAAAAAGCTTAACTTGAATACAATTTAATTATTGAATTGTGGGGTCCTAGTATAAGTAAGTAATTAGTAAGTAGTAAGTTTATGCAGAAGGCAACGTCGGAGACACCCTATAGTTATCCAAAGTATCAGCAGGATGACTAGAGAAGTCGATACACCCTCTCTCTGTCTGCTTGTCTGTCCGTCTAAATGCCTGTAACAAATTTGATCAAAATCGATTGAGTATATCAAGGACCGATGAGTGCTGGAAAAGAGGGGAGTCATGGGGGACCGGAGCTATTTGCAGAGTCCCGGTGGAATTACTATTGTAGTATCGTGATTCAATCTAAAAATGTAATGGAGAAGTCAGTATATAGGTTTGGGTTTTTGCAGAGACAGTACGAATTTAAAATCGCTGATTATATTTTATTATTTTTACGTTTGTTTTGTATTTTTTTTTAAATTGTGTTAAGAGAAGAGCTACTCGAGATGTGGATGTTTTCTTTAATATTTGCTTGTAGCAAATTCCTTCGCACTATTACAGTATTAAAGCTCACTTCCATTAGTAAATGGTTGATAGGGGTTGACCCATAAGCTCCTAAAGCAGTCTGTATGGTAAAGTTGAGGATTATTTGAACATTATTTTACCATAGAACATTAGACCGTTATTAATTTTGGAAATTATGATTGCTCTTGTTATCATTAAAAAGGTGTGGGTGTTGCATTTATATTTGGGATTTCATAAAAAAATTAAGTCAAAATCTACAATTTTTTAGACATCTTGGGTCTTTTGTTAGTGCAGCAGTACAACATATGTAACTCTCTAAACTTTTTTTTTAGAGTTTAAAGCATAGACCTACGGCAATATACGATTTTCGATGTCATAAACTGAATATTGTTATGATTTCAAGAATATTCGATTGTCAATTCGTCCGTAGCCACCAAAATAGTTTAATTTGGGCTTAACAAAACGCTTCCTAAGTCCACGAATCTATTTTTATTTCAATTTTTAAAATTGAATTTATATATCTCTTGAACTGTCTGTTTAAATATCTGTCTTAATGTTTATCTCTCTCCTTATATCTTTTATACTAGCTGTCTTAGTCTGTTTTGTTGTCTGGTTTTCAGTTAAAATGGAACAATGGTAAGTAGGGTAGCCATATTGACCATTGGGTCAGAATTTCTCAAGTGGACCAAAAAATTACCAAAGTTCATATTTTGTTATGAAATTTTGCCAGCATCGAGTTTGATGATTTTTTTTAACTGCATATATATGTTTTGATGCTTGTAAAATTGAAAACAATTGATCGTCGCTTAAGCACGACAACAGCAACGAGGGTGGTATTTTCCGCTTGTCGCGCACAAGCACATACACAAAAAATGATTATACCCTGTACCGTATGGTACTAAGGGTATATTAAGTTTGTGCAAGCCGAAAATGTATGTAACATATAGAAGGAGACGTCGGAGACATCCCAAAGTTACCTAAAATATGATCAGGGTGAATAGAGAAGTCGATATACCCATGTCCGTCGTCGTCCGTCTGTCCGTCTGTCCGTCTGTCCGTCCGTCCGTCTGTCCGTCCGTCCGTCCGTGTGAACGCCTAGATCTCAGAGATGGTAAGAGCTAGAGTTACCAAACTTTCACATTAGATCCCATATTATTCCATAGGAGGCAAGTTTATTTTATTTTTTTGATATCGGAGTTAAATTATATAGCTCCCATAGGGGTGTTTGAGACGACCTCGACAAAAAAAAAGCGTTTTAGATGAATAATTCGTTTGTTTATAAAGATATCGTAACCAAATTTGGTATTCGAAAGTTTTTTATAGTTCCCAATCACTCTACCGACCCTTTCTGTGGTCTTTCTGGGTCGACCCGTTCGATTTTTGTCTGCATAACATCCAGTTTCAGCGTGTCTTTTCAAGGTTGTGAAGACTCCATTCTGTGAAACGCCCACTATTTTTGCTATTTGTCGCTGGGAATGGCCAGTTTTATGTAAAATAACGATTTGAGCACGCTTTTCTTTCGATATTTGTTGTGTACTAACTACTTAAAATCCAAAGAAACAGCTGGGGCACTCAAAATCATGGAATGGCCACCCCAGTCGCCGGACGCGAATCCCATTGAGCTGTTGTGGGATGAACTGGATAGAGAGGTGCGAAAACTACGTCCAACTAGCGCGAATCACCTGTGGGAGTGTCTGAAGAGGGCTTGGGAACAAATACAAGTTCAAACGCTTCAAAAATTAGTCGAACGAAAGCCGAGAGTCTGTGCAGCCATCATCAAATCTAAAGGAAACCATATTGATGAAAACCACCTGATTTGATGTTTTTCATTCTTCTTTTTTTTTTCGAAGAAAAATCGCAATATTTGGCGAATATTATTTGTAGTTCATTTATATATAATGTTTTTTCAATGTAACATTTAAAATAAAACGGTCCAAGACCGACAAATAAGGCGACAAATACAAAAAACATGAGATTTTTCAACTGACCCCAAACTTTTGCAGGGTACTGT